>JAABKJ010006719.1:0-21663 GCA_011634705.1 Andricus grossulariae
GGACATAACGCATCCTTGTTTAACGCCTTGCACAATATCGAAACAGTCACTCAGTTTCCCATTTACCCTTACACTCGTTTTACTGCCTGCATATCTTGTTTGTATTGCTTGTAGGAGCCAACCATGTACTCCGTAAATACCCTAAAATATTTTAAACTCTTTTAAATCTCTTCAAATCACTGAAATCGATCAAAAATGCTTTGGAATCTTTTCAAATGTCCTAAAATACTTTGAATTCTTTTAAACCCCTTCAAATTATTTAAATCAATTACAAAATTCCTTGGAATATTTTCAAATACCCCAAATCCTCGGAAATCTGATAAAATTCTTTGGAATCCCTTAAAATTATTGAAATCTATTTAAAATACCTTGGAATCTTTTAGCATACCCTAGTATATTTGAAATTATTTGAAATCCCTTGACAAATTTTTAAATTTGTTGAAAATACCCTAAAATCCTTTGAAATTCTTTCAGATTATTAAAATTGGTTAAAAATGTATTGGAATATTTTTAAATCCCTGCAATATTTCAAGACAATTAAAAAAAATCATAAATAGGTAATTCCGTAAAGGCTAACCCATGGGCCAATTTCTTCAAAGAAAAGTGACTACAAAATTATTTGAAAAAAACGTGACTAAAAGTGATTGTGTGGCAGCCCTGATTATTATTGAAAGTTATTTAAAGTACTTTTTGCAGAAATTCCCTGCCTCTGGATTTTTTTTTAATTCCTGTATTTTTCTTGACATCCCTGACCAACAAAATTCCCTGAATTTTCCCGGATTTCCAGATTTTACCTGACCTGCGGTCATCCTGATAATCCATAATTAAGCAAACAAATATAAGGCAAATTCAAGTTTTCATATGGCTATATACTGTAAATTGATTCTACTGTGAATAAAATGTATTATTTTTTCAAAATAAAATTTTTTCCCTTACAACACTTCCTTAAAATTAGGTCCTAAACATTTTAAAATTTCGTTACAAATTGTTAGATATAGGAATCTTGGGAAATTAAACTTGATTTAAAATCAGGAATTTTTCGAAATTGCCAACTGCTATTTATTCAAAATACTGTCTATAATGTGTAAAAAATATGTTGCCACCAAGTTTCCTTCATTTGTGAAATAATAGATTATTGCAATTACCCATTTTGAATTAGCATATTGGATTATATTGAAAGCAGTCTTTCAAATTTTTCATTTCTGCGCAGCTCTGGATCCTTTGATAAAAAAAGGACTTCTTCAACAAACAGGAGAAAAATTGTTTGCATCCAAAACGCTATCTGAGAAAAAAATATCAATTCTGTATCTCAAATCATTTAAAAAAATTCTATTCCTATTTTCCGATCTCGTATTCATCTTTGCCACTAAATTCGACATTTTCAATATATTCCAGCAGTTTTTCAAATATAAAATATCGTCTTTGAACATTCTCAATTTTCGATTTATCATTTTGGAAGTTTTGCAATTATGTAAGCCGAATTTCGAGAAACTCAATACTCGATCCTATCTTTTAGAAAATTTGTATACATTTTCTCTACAAAATTGGTCTGGAATAAAATATAGATCAATATTTATTTTGAGTACTAATTTCATTATAGCATGTGTAACGTGATATTTTATAATAATTTATTAATTAATTTATAATGCTGAGGTGAATGAATGTATCAATGTGTTAATTAATACGAGTGTCAAGAATTCATGTATACGAATTATTAAACTTATCCGGGACAATAATGAGTCCACTCTGATCCTTTAATTTGCTCTCTCGTGCCATTTAACGTTGATCATGCTCCTGTGTCGACGGCCCTGCTTCATAAATCTCAATTTTGACCCCAATAGCTTGACGACAGTCAAGTGGAGATTCGGCTGGAAAGGGAATAATTTAGAAACAACTTAGTGATTCACCCGTAGACCAGAACACAATTTCTTAAATTTATATTAATTACAGAAAATAATTTTAAGAGACAGCAATAATTTTCCCCTAAAATACTGATTGAAAAACTCCTAATAATTATTATTCAAATTTAGAAGAAAGTTTTCAAAATGAAAAATTAAACGCTATTTATTCTGAAAATGTTAAAATAGATTTTTTAATTTGTACTCATTTCGAAACATTTTAATTCTGTTTTGATATTTTTCAAGCATTTTTTTCATATTCGAAACACGTGTTCACTGATTTGGAAAATCGGAAATTAGCCTGGAATTTTAAGCACCGGGAAAAAGCCGGAAAATATTCGGGACTTTTTTGAAACAGGGAATTTTTAAGATTTATTTTTACTTTTGCAATTAATATCGTCTCGTTCTTCGAAAAAATTGTGTTTGGCATTGTACTCAGGTTTACCACCCATCTCCGTTAAAATATCTAAGATTATTTTATGTTTTTAAGCTTTTAAAATTAATGTTTCGTTAAAAAATGAATGTTCCTTTTATACTATAATTGTATTCGAGAATTTGGTGGTTCGTTCAAATACTAAAGTTCCTTTTATATTTGAGAACGAAAGCTTCCTTTTTAGATATTTGACATTATAATTCCGTCTTTTTAAACAACAAATTAGTCCTTTTGGATTGAAAATTCATCTTTTGGTAGAAAAGTCATTTTTTTGGTAAAAATTCAACTTTATTGATTGAAAGGTCATTATTTTGTATTAAAAAGTCTACCATAAAATTTTTGGTCCAGAATTTATCTCTTTTGGTTAAGACTTCTATATTTGGTTAAAAGTTTAATTATTTTGTTGAAAATTTAATTCTTTTCCTGGTTAAAAATGCAACTGTCTTCTAAAATATTCGGCTTTTGGCTTGAAAACTCAACTATTTGGTTAAAATTCAACTTTTTTTGATTGAAATTTGATCTTTTGTTTGAAAATTCGATCATTTGGTTGAAAATTCATCTTCATCGGTTGAAAATTCAACTATTTTGTTGTAAATTAAATATACTGCGACTTGAAATCGTAGGCATATGGTACCCATGCATTAATGTTATTTAAAAAATTTTATTTCCCTATTGTCTTGAAAAATCACCATATTTTTCCTGTTTTCAGAGAATTTTGGGATGTGAAGTCCTTGTAGTTCTAAAATGTTTAATTCTTTTCAAAATTTATGTAAAAAATCATTCAGTGATTTTCTGTTTGAATTATTTCCAAACTGAAATAATGAATTTCGAATTCAAACTTTATTCGAGGTAACAAAGTTTATATATCTGTTCTATATTAGTAAACAAAGATCGTTGAAGATTCTGTTTTTTGAAAATTCGAAAACATTAACTTTTGAATTAAACCGCTTTCGAATTTAGTGCAGGACACAAAAACGTATTAAAACCAACAAATTTTCGAGCTCCCATTTTTATTGTAAGTTTATTCCTTACACATTTACAATTTTCAATAAACTCTTACAAATGCAAAGAGGTTGATGTGGGATGATTCGTGGAGTGAATTTCCTCATTCTCGAAATTCTTCCACTTTACAGTGACTATCCACGTACAACGTTGCTTACACAAATAAATTCTTTACAAATACAACGAAGACGACATACGAGAAATAAACATTCTCAATTTCTCTCTCACATGCATGAATCAATGACCGAATGCAATAGCATTTAGAGTTCGAGCAAGGCTTCTAATCTGATAATCTATTCCTTAATTCAATTTTATTCAATCTCAAGCGACTAGTATACAGAAAAACCACCAAGCTCAAACTCATTCGATGTCTCTCGTGCCATAAATCTTGGAACATACACAAGAAAAACTTAGCGTAATAAATTCCGAAGATTTACGAGATTAACGATATGAGGGTGACTGATACGTAATACATTCTCTTTTTTTTTAATTAAAAAAAACTGATAAACACAACTATAACGAAAGGATGTACAAAACCATTCGACCAAGAGTAAAAAAATATATCGCACTTCCCAAAATGTATAAAAGTTACAGACCCCAAGCGATTTTTGAGTGCCTGAAAAAACTTTTTGCTGCGTTTGGTTCCCTTTCAAAGTTTTACTTTACACGCAAAAAAGCTAACACTTATTTTCAAGGAAGAAATTGATGCGCAGAAAGTGTTACGTTAAAATTCATAGACTGGAATTGATAAAAACCAAATTATCAGTATAATTGAACATATAAATTAAGTATTAAAATTAAAATTTCATCTCATTTCATTCAAAGAGGAAATATCGGTTTTTATGACTTCCAGTTAATTTTAGGAACGTAGACAATGCAGAAGAGAAACTCACTTTATGACAAAACGGCGACCTGAGTTTGGAATTAGGAAATGATCCACTAAGTATTTGATTCCTATGAGAGTACATATAAGAAGACTAAAAGTGACCCTTGTTCGATTAAAAGTTCAGTTCAAGTTCGTACTTAAATTAAGTTTTCACCACTCACACTTTCGTTCCAACGAAACGATTCACTGCTTCTAGTAAAATTTCTTAGCCTGCGCTTCTTTATTGTCTCTGCAAAAAAATAAATTTGTCAAAAATAATGTTTTGAACACGAGAAAGCTTATTTGAGTACTTTCAAAGCTTTCTAACAATTTTACACAGCACTATGCGTGGTGATTTCGGTGAATTGAATGGCGACTTTCAGAACAGAATTTCTTAATTCTTGAAAATTGAAATTCGTAACTGATTTTATGTAAATCTAAGTTCCAAATTACTAATTGACAGAATAGAAAAATTAACATTTAGTACTTAAGACCAAATAGTTTAGAATTAAACCGTTGCAAAGTTCAAATCGTTTAAAGTATTTCTTATTTTATAACGAGTAAATTCAACAAAATTTAGTTAATATAATTTTAATTTCACCCAAAACTGAACAATTTTACATGTAAGCATTTGAAATTGCATATTTTATAACTTTTAAAACTTTTTTTTTAAAATTATTTAAAGCCTTCGTGAATTAAACTACTTAAAATTGAAACATTCAACATTAAACAAATATGTTTTAAATAAAAAGCCTTCAAGTGTGAATACTTTTTGAACAAAAGTCTTAAAAAATATTAAAGAATTTAATATTGGAAAATTCCGAATTACCTACCATGATTTATAAATTGAGGTTTTAAAATAGTACGATTTTATATAGAAGCATTTGAAATTAAACAATTTTTTATTAAAAAGAGTATGAAATAAACCATTACAAATTGGAAGTGTTCAAAAACAGAAGAATTAAACATTTTCAAGCTTTAAAATTGAATAATTTTACAATTTCTGTAAATACTTTAATTGTAAAGTTTGAAAAATTTATTTAAAATTGACACCCAGTCACCCATTGATTATTGCAGCGAATTTTAAAAACGAAATCTAAGTGTAAATAATAAACATATAGTTGATGTCATCATTCTTTTTTTAAATATAATTATTTGCATAATTGTATTTTTCTTTCCATTTTACACAAAAGTCATAATTTTCATTTAATTTTGATTATCAAATGCTCATCTTATTCCATAAGAGATTCTTTGCGATTCTACTTGTTACATATTTAATTAATATTATTAAGAAAATAGTTCAATTCGCCAAATGAATAACTACGAATCACTGCACGTATAATGCCTAAATAAAATAATTTCCGTAAAAATGTAATAAACAGAGTTGTAAGAATCTTTAAAGGAATAAAATGAGCTATTTTTAATTAAAATTTAATGAAAATTACGACTTTTATCTACAACGGAAGGGAAAAGACGAACATGGAAATAACTGTAACCTAAAACATCCTTGAAGTTGGACAATGTAAAATTCAAACTATGCCATATTGATTGCTTTCGTTTTAAGTGTTTTAAATTGAAAAGGACTTGTTTGAAGTGTGCAAAAATAAGAAATTGTAATTTCACATTTAAGTCATGAATTGTGCTATTTCAAATCTTAAAGAGTTAAAACTGATCAACTTCAATTCGAAATGATGAACATTTCTAAATAATTTGGAAGCTACGAACAATTAATCTTTTTCAAATAATGCGTGTAGAGTAAAATTTGTGCAAAAATATCTGGAATTAATGCAACCAAATTCTCGACGAAATCTAAAAACTTTGGTAACGAATCTTTTTTTAAAGTGCATAACTATAAGATCCGAAATTTGCCAGTCAAATCACTAAAAATGATAAATTAAAAAACAGAGCTACAAAAAGCAGACTTACTTGTATAAACTATATCCCAAAAGAATGACCATTTGTATTGCTATAAACAACAAAAACATTGTAGTCGTGAGACAATTTTGAGTAGGGCAACTGCCCACTGTGTCTACTTTTTGTTCTTTTTTGTCTCTTTTGAGTTCATTGAGCCCATCACGCATTTCTGAGATCAGTGAGTGATAATCGTAACCCATTGGTTGCACCTGAAAAAGAAAATTTGCAAGATTTAAAAACGTATAACGAATTTCTATCTAATTTTAAATATTTCTTAATTTAATTTCATTGAACGAGTTAGAGAGCGCTCATTATTTACATAAGGCTTTAGTGTGGGGGGGGGGGGGGCCCAAAGCATTTCTCACGTTATACGTTTCTAAAATTGCTAATATTTAAAACATTCTTTATATAAAAATTTAAATACAAAAGAACTATTATACTATTACATCATTATTTGTTTTATTACTTTTGTATTATTTAATTTTTCACATTACATAATTCCAATAAATATAGAGTTAGGGAGTTAAACCATTCTTAAAATCTGGCGTACACCTTTAATGGACACTCGCGGAATTCTTGAAAATCTTTGCAAACTTTTGAAATCCAGCCAATTTTTTTCAAATTTTTTTGAATCTTTAAAAAAAATTTAAATGATGTGAATTGTTCTTGAAATCCTATGAATTACATGGATATTATACACAATCTCTTGGAATCCCTTTAAAACGATTGAGCTCCGTGGAAATATCTTCCCTTAAAATTCTTTCAAATTCCGTAAAATCTTTTGAAAGCCTTAAATCTTCAAAATCCTATTAAATCTCTTAAAATCCTTGAATTTCCGTGAAATTCTTGAAAATATTACGAGATCGCTTGAAATCTTTGAAATCCCTTTTAAGAATCATTTAAATCTTTCAAATCAGTAGAAACCTCCCATGATCTCTGGAAATCCCTTAAAATATATTAAATTCCATTAAAATATTTCAAAAGCCATTACAATTCCTCGGAATCGCTTAAAATCTTTTATAATATTCGGAAATATTTAGAATTAAGTTAAATTTCTTTAAATTATACGAAATCCTCTCAAATATGTGGATATACTTTGGAATGTTTTGAAATGTCTTAAAATCCTTTGAAATTCCGTTAAATCATCGAAACTCCTTTAAATCTCTTTATATTCTTTAAAATTCAAAAAAATCTTTGCAAATATTTTGAAGTTCTGTGAAATCTTTTAAAATCTGATAAAATCCCATTGAATCTTCGAAATCCCATTAAAATGCCCTGGAACCTTCAAAATTTGCAAACATACTTCGGTATCTCTTGAAATACTTCGAAATCCCGTGACTTCTTTTGAAATCTTTTAAAATCTTTTCAAATTAGTGATGCATGCTGATCATTTCCAGGCAAAGTCGAGCTTTTCTCGAAACATACTCAGATGGGATTAAAATATTATGTAGATCAAGAACCTGTAATTCCTTGAAGTCTTTTGAAATCTCTTTCACAGTGAAAATAATTGATATATTCTTTCTATGATTGGAAAATATAGAATCTTACGTAATTAATGGACGCTCTCTTATCAAATAATTTATTTCACTTTTTAAATTCACGATAAAAATAAAAATTACCTGTGCAGTTGGGGCACGAGCTTGATTAGTAAGAATATTGTCCGTCTTTGAACTAACTTCTCCGACGAAAGATTTGATCTCTCGAGCTGTATGTATAATTAAGTTTTGATTATTGAGCACGGCATCGACTTCTTGTCTTCTAATTGTATCTATAAGCTGAGGAGGTTGACCAGGTTGTCCACCAGGGACTTGAACACCTGGAAAATAAATTTTCATTACCGCCATGTAATATTGATTCCAGACTTCACAATATTTCTCCTATTCCCGTCTTTTCCTCCTTTTAAAATGATTCCTCTTTTTTTCCCCTGTTTTTAAGAAACTTCCACTTTTTCTCGTGTTTTCGCTTAAATTCGAACTGAATTAATAGAACCCAATAAGAAAATCCAACTACTTTGGTTAAAAAGTCAATCATTTGGTTGAAAATGAATTTTTTCGGGAAATAAATCTTTCTTGTTAAAAAATTCAACTATACTTTGTCGAAAGTGGAACCACTTTGTTGAAGATTAATTATAGTGGTTGAAGATTTATCATTTCAGTCAAAAATTCATCTCTTTGGTTGAAAAAAATTAACTATTTTGTTAAACATTCGTCTTTTTTGGTTAAAAATTAGACTATTTGGTTAAAAATCGAACTATTTTATTGCAAAATCGTATCTTTTGTTTGAAATGCAATGCATGTAAATGCAAAGGTTTGGTTAAAAAAAAATAAAAATATTTAAAGTAATTTTTTGGTTCGAAAACCATCTTTTACAGTTTAAAATTCATCTCCTTGTTTGAAAAAATCACTATATTGTTGAAAATTCGTTTCATATTGAATTCAATATGATACCTACAATAATTTTACGTTAAAGAATTCATTCCCCTATGATCCCCCTATTTTCGTGAAAAACCACCCTATTTCCCTGTCTTAAGAAACTTTTGGACTGTCAAGTATACTATCTGATTCCTACTTTACTGACATTTCTTTCGCAACGACTGGCGTTAAAAATTTGAGAAATTAAATAAAAGGCACTAAGGAACTTGACTATTTCCCTAAATTTCTGAAACTACAAAAAAGTATTATTTTGGAAAATTAGAACGTGAGTTGTTGCGAAAAAATCTTGATAAGGTAGGATTAGTATAAGTATTACATGGCCTCAAATGGTACCTCAATTTGAAAATTAAAAAAAATAGAATAAAATTAAATAGTACATAAACACGATTTTATGGACTTACCGCCGACTTGAATTTGAGACATCATACTCAGAGTTCTTTCTTGTCTTCCGACAATTTCATCGAGTTTTTTGTGCATTTCACGCATCACATCAAACATTTGACCCTGGCCCGCAAATATTTGACGCAATTCTCTGGTATTGTCTGACTCAAACCATTCATCGTATTCATCTTTCTTTTCTTCTGGATGATCCCTGGAAGTTTTTCAAATAAATGATCTTTTAATCATATTTTTTACATTTTCATTGGAAAAAACTTACGGAATTATAGAGTAAAATAATTAAATTCCTTAACAAAATATTGATATATTACTTGTGATATTCTTCCTTTTGTTGATCCAATTTTTTCTGATAGTCCTGGTACTCTTGACTCAATTTAGCTTCCTCCTCACTTGAAACTTTTTGTGTATCTTGAGTCATTTGACCAGGAACTTGAAGTGATGTCGTTAAAAAGTGTAAAACGTCGTGATCATCGGCCAATCCACCTGTAAATAATTATAAAACGATAGAATCTGATTCTTCCTGATTATTACTTAAAAATAACTCATTCACTTTTGTTGAAAATTACCAGTGGCAGCGGAGACACCAAAATATCCATTTTTGGGTAGATAAACGTTCTCAGCACGCAGACAAACTTCATAATCGTGTTCATTGTTCGTCATTCCATTGTGGAAAAGAACCTGCAAATCGCTCAATATTTAACAAAATTTTAATTGCAAATTAGTATATTTTTTTTTACAAAATCAATAAATACGTCACGAACCGTCAAAGTATTTTGATAATATTCAATTCTTGCTCGAGTAGGGAAAGGTTTGTTACGGAAGTCCCGCAAGCATCCCGCCAAAAGTTGGTTGGAACCATCGCTAAAATAAATAAATAGAATCAATTAAATGTCACTTCTCAACTCAGAAATGAAATGGAAGATTAAACCTTTTTTTGTTTTCGAGTGGCGGATACATTTCTTTGTGACTTTTTGGCAGCTTACAATATTTTTTTAATTTACCATGAAGTTCAAATATATTATTATCATTATTATTTAACTAACACAGGACGTCTACGTATATAATTTGGGTACATTGAAATTTTTTTAATTTTCACATGGATGCCATATTTTTAATACAATTTCCAATATTGTTTTACAACGTGTATGAATATAATATACGAATGTATACAATTTCGCGAGTTTATTATAAATAAGGGTTTTTCAGTCCTTTTAAATATCTAATTCTGTAAAAATTGTGCTATTCATATGTAAAACTAAATAACGGTTTTTTTCATTTGTGAAAGTAACTTCATAAAAGAACAACTATTTCTTAATGGTACAAGTTTCTGGAATTTAATCTATATATTAAATTTAGGAAGCTTTGACAAATAATTGCAAGACATTTTTAAATACGTTAATTATCAGCATCCAATAATTTATGCATCAAATTAAGGAAGTTGTTTACGCGTACATATTAATTAAAATGTTTAACTTAGGAAGCTTTGAAAAACGATTAAAAGATATTCTTAAATATATTAATTATCAACATCTAATAATGAAATAAGTAATACTAAACACGTAATCATTTCTTAAATTTGCTCCGAAAGTCCATGAATTTGAATAATAAGTGAAACCAACTTTTATTTTATCTTCATACTTAAAATTCAATGTACATATAATATATTCATATTTTGAATAAAAGATACTTTCCTGAGATCAGTGAAAATGATAAAAAAAAGTTGGATTTTAATTAGTGTAAATCCAGTTACGTTTACAAATAAAAAAACATTGTTATTTAATTTTATATTCTAATTTTTGTTTTAATTTCATAGCATGCTCGAAAAAATTTCCTTATTATACACAAAATTCCCTGAAATATCAGGTTTTTCAAGGAGTTCACAAACTCCCTCACTTTTCCAGGTAATTAGACACGGGGATGGTTCAAAAATGCATTGGAAATTTTGTCCTCTCCAAATTTTCCGGCATATTCCCCCAAATTTGTTTGAAAAAAATGATAATTTGAGGTCCCGCAAGCCTCATGAAGTTTAACACGTATTTTCCCATCAGAAAAAATACGTTTTTATAAATTTTATTCAGAATCGTCAATATCAGGTGTTTCGAGTTGACTCTCAATATTTCTGTGTTCAATGAGCCATAGAATACAAATAAAAAATTACTTTTTAAATTTCACCCCCATAAGTCTATTTTATAGGGTCCCAAAAAACCCACTTAAGTGAAAAATTAGGTTAAAATTAGTACTGCTCGTAATACATCAAATATTACTTTCTATTGAGTTAGAAAGTAGTGGTTTTTTTAATGAATTTTTCAACTTGCAAAACTTTTTCAATTTCTTTTGATTTTTTTTTCTGAATTTGTGAAACTTTCCACTTTTTGTTCACTTTTCAATTAGATTAAGGTAATAAACAATTTAAATTGACAAACATAATTGTTTAACCAAATTATTATTGTTCACAACTATCTTCTCCTAAAGTAATAATAGATAGTTGCTGGTTTTCTGCAACAATATCTTACTTTTTATCTACTTTTAACTTAGTGATGTAATAATTAATTCTAGTTAACAAACAATTGTTTAAACAATTTATTATTGTTTGTAACTATCTTCTCTTAGAGTAATGCTAGAAAGTTGCGTTTTTTTTTAATGTTCAGCTTTTCTTTGACTTTTTAGTTATGAAAAAATAATAAATGAACATTAACAAGAATAATTTTTTTAATAGTATATCCTTGTCTTACGAATGAAGTTGTTTTACTCTTTTGCTAATGTTTTAAAAGTATTAATTTAAACAAAGATGCTGTCAGTAACTACTTCAAGGAAAAGTTGCATTCAATATGATCCATATTAAAAAAATGATTCTCTCTTATTCTTATTTATTATTTGTTTATATCTAAAATGCCAAGGCAAAGAAAAACATTTCAGAAAAAAACGCAACTTTTTACAATTGTTATAAGAGAAGATAGTCATACATCATAATAAATTGTTTAAATAATTATTTTTAGGTTACTGGATTAATTATTAGCTCACTTTTAGTGGAAAATGTACAGAAAGTTGAAATTTTCAGAGAAAAAAAACACAGCAACTTTCTAGCATTATTCTAATAGAATATTATTATTGTTATAAATAATAATACATTGTTTAAACAATTATTTTTGGTACTTTAAATTCTTCTCTTACTCTAACTGAGAAGTCGACAAAAAGTGGAAAATTTCAGAAAAACCTGCAACTTTCTAGCATTATTCTGAGAGAACATTATTATGAATAATAATAAATTGTTTAAACAATTATTTTTGTTAGCTTTAATTGAATATTGCCTTGCTCTAACTGAAAAGTTGAAAGAAAGTTGAAAACTCCAGAAAAACCCCGCAACTAATTCTATTCTAACAGAAAATTGATATAAACAATATTAAATCGTTTAAAAAATGTATTTGAATATTAAATTATAAGTAGGAATTAATATTTTATATATTAGAAACAATTTATACTAAAAGAAATCGCCAAAAAAAATTATCGTCAAAAATTCGCAAAAACCCAATTTTACACTCATGGGATTTTCAGGGGTCCATATACAAGACTTATGGTGAAATTAAAAAAACTATTTTTTGATTCGTATTCTATGGCTAATTGTGAAAAGAAATGTTAAGGGTGAACTCGATACACCTAATATTGACGATTCTAAATAAAATTTACAAAAATGTATTTTTCTTTATGGGAAATACGGGTCTTGCGAGACCTTTGAATATAATCTTCTTGTGTTTAAAAAAACGCATTAATTTTGTTGTGGCTTCGAACAAACTTGGGGAAAAAATTCCCTAAATTTTCCAGGTTTTTTCCAGCTATCTCAAGACTTTTCCAGGTATAATTTTTCATAGTACGGAGCCATTCAAATATTGCACATTTTTTTAAACAATCGACTCGAAATATGCATTTTTTAGTCCTTATAAATATATAAATGTGTAAAATAGTACTATTCCTATGTAAAATTGAATAACTTTTTTCATCTGTGAAGGTAACTAAAGAGATAAGGAAGGAAATAATGAGACTTTTCGCGCAAATAGGGAAATATATTCTTTTGAGTAAAATTAATGTGGGGTACTATATTAAATTAAATTTAAAACTCTTGAGATTCATAATTTTTCAAGTAAAAATAATGCATTTTCAACAAGATAGATGAATTTTCAAACAAAAAGATCAATTTTCTGCCAAGAAGTTCAAATTTCAATTAAACAAGATAATTTTTCAACAAAAAATGGAACATTTAAATTTTTAGTTAAAAAAATAATAATTTCTCATCGACAAAAAAACGAATTTTCAACAAAATAGTTAAATTTTCAAAGTGATGAATTTTGAACGAAAACAATGAATCTTCAACTGGAACAGTTGATTTTTAAACTAAAAGGATGAATTTTCGACTAAAGTGATGAATCTTCAATAGAAATAGTAGAATTTTCAACCAAAAACATGAATTATCGACCAAGAAGATTAATTTTTGACCAAAAAAGATTAAGTTTCAACAAAACGCATGAATTTTTATGTTTTTAATGAGAAAAGATAAACTTTGAACCAAACATTGAATAGTTAAATTTTTAACTATTTTATTTTTGTTACTGTAAAGATAAATTTTCAACTAACAAATGATGAATCTTCAACTGTAGTAGTAGAATTTTTAACAACAAAATTTGAATTTTTAACAAAAGAGTTTAACTGGAATAATTGAATTTACAACCAAGGCGATTAATTCTCTTTAAAAAAAGACAAATTTTAAACCAAAAATGAAATAATTAAATTTTTCACCAACAAAAACAACAAATTGCCCACAAAATAGTTAAATTTTCAACCAAAGTGATGAATTTTCAATTAGAATTATGAATTTTCAACTGGCATAGTTGTATTTTCAACCAAAAAGATGAATTTTCAACTAAAATGATGAATCTGTAACTGAAACGGTTAAATCTTCAAGCAGAAAGATGAATTTTTAACTGAAATGATGGAATATTTACCTAGAATAGTTAGATTTTCAGTTAAGAAATTAATTTTCAACAAAATAGTTGAATTTTCAATTAAAGAGATGAATTTTCAATTAAAACGATGAATCTGCAACCATAAAAAAAGGTTTTCATTTTTAATCAAAAACAAGAGTTGAATTGTCAAGCAAAAAAATAAATTTTCAGCTAAGATGTTAATAAGCTAAGATATTTTTCAACCAAAAAGGATCCATTTTCAACAAAGTACATGAATTTTCAATCAATTACTTGAATTTTCAAATAAAAAAGATAAATTTTCAATCAAAGATAGAATAGTCAAATTTTCATTTGAAAAAATGAACTTCCAAGCAAAAAGAACGAATTAAAAAAAAGTTAAATCCAGTAATATGCTGCTACTATGGCGAATGAAAAATCATTTTTATTTACTTTTATATTAAAATTTTAAAAATTGAAGCACGCTCTCAAAAAATTTCCCTGACATTAAAAAAAATTTCTTGACATTTCCAGTTTTTTCCAGGTAATATAAAAATTCCCTGACAATTCCAGGTTTTCCAAGTGAGTGGACACTCTGCCTAGCAGGCACCCTGTAACAGTATTTAAAAAGATGTAATGGTTGCTTTTATATTTACTTGGAGTGGTCGAACATCTTTGTGCCATCATTGAGAACAGCCATAATGTATGGATTGTTGTGCTTGTTGTCATTGTCGAAAGAATCAAAGAATATACCAAGCCCATTCCATTGATCGGAACTTCCAAAGACTGTGCCATTATAAAGTCCTTTAGAGCTCGTGTACCAAAATGCCAAACCATCGGCACCAACTCTTCCACGACCAGTTATCCGGAAGACAAGGTCGACCTCCCACCAATCAAAATTAATCGGCTCCTTCGTCCAAATTGCACCTAAATTTTGTCAATTAATTATAATCTCATTATGCATGAAAAAATATAATGTGACAACAAATTCTTTACCTTTTTGACTCCTGAGTGATGGAGCAACCCTAACATTCTCAGAGCTGGCAATTGCATCTGAAAACAAAAATAGGAATTTAACCTTGTGTACACACACAACTTTATGTACGTGGTTACACCCCCGAGGTACCTGGGTACCCATAATTTCCAACCCCATAATAATATTTATTAAAAAAAACTAAAACACCCCTACCACTTTTACCTGAACATATACGAAGAGCCTCCACGTAAATCACTTAAAAAATTGAAAATTTTTAAATAATAACACAAGTAATGTTAAAAAAAAAGCCAAAATTAAATTCTCAATCCCATAATAAAATTAAACAAGCTCCGAAAACCACCCCTACCACTTTTACCGAAAATAATCCCGAGTGCCTTCACGCTAGACTTAACAAAAAAATTTTAATATGAAATAATCACACAAGTCACCTTCAGAAAACCACAAGTTATAATCCCAATCTCGTAATAATATTCAAAAATCCCCGAAAACCACCCCTACCACTTTTACCTGAACAAATCCTGAGTGCCTCCATGCAAAACACTCAATAAATCCTTTTTAAATTTGAAGATTTTCTAACTAAAATTACTCTTTTTCGAGGGCTTTTTGATATTAGTTCTATTTAAGAAAACAAAATTGCCATATATTATTCTGTTAAAAAACTTGAAAGCCTTTTACGTATTTTTAATCATTATAGCTTGCATTTCAATATTTTCGCTAAATTTCTATTCTTAATTACTTCAAAATAATTTTAACACTTTTTTCAAAATCGTGATTAAACGTAATTAAAATTAAAAACGTGATTAAAATAAATAAATAAACGTGATTAAAATTAATCAAATATCTGATTAAAATTCCCATTTTTGAACTCTATTTCAAACTTAATATATTTTTAAAGATCCCCTGATGTTAAAGGCATCCAAATTTGAATGAATTCAAATTCTCCTGTACGAAAGCCATATTAATTCAAATAAAATCATAAATTTAATTTTCTCCCACCATGAAAGTTTTCATTTTTGCTCAAATCACTATGTTTTTTATTTATATTCAAATATTCTTTAATTGTGAAAATTGTTTAATTTAATATGAGATAAACTTTAGTTTCGATTCTTTTTAAACATTGATTCTCTGAATTTCTTGTCTTTTTTAAATTTTATTTGTAGTCGTTAGTCTAAAATAATATTTAAGACCGAAAATTGAAATGCATTCTTTTAAATAGTGCATTGAGCAATGCTGGGTACCTGCAGAAGGCGAATGACCTAAAAAATTTGCCAGCGTCAACAAATAATTGAATTTAATCTGACATCAGGGATAGGTTAACACGTTCGATTTTTGGATTGAATTAAATTTATTTAGTCTGAAGATTATTTTGTTTAGATATTAGATTAGATTATTTATATTAGATTAGATATGTAGCCACGTAATTCGCTCTGAACACAATACGCATTGTAATTATTTTTATGTTCAGTTGTCGAAATAGAAAATTAAAACGAAAATACCAGAACTCCACTGTGCTCCAAAAAAAAATATCGTAGATGACAAAAGAAAACATAACAATAATAATATAAAACATCTTCACAAAATATTACACAAATAAACTTAAGAATTAAGATCCTAAATAAATCTATTTAAGGTCATTTTTTTCAGAAAATTAAATTACACAACATCCTTATGGCACAAAAAACACTTGTGTTTATTTTGCTACTAACAAAACGCATTGAAAAAGTAAATATCCCGATTTTTTACTCAATTTTTCAAAAAACATGCTGTCAAAAGGGTCCAAAAGCCGGGGAATAACATACGGTAGTGTGAAAGTAAGAAAAACGTAATAAAAAAAGCTATTGTTTGCGAGATGAATGAAAAGAGAGAGTAGAATTGAGGATAAAGATCGAGCAATTTATAAAAATGAGCCTAAGTCTATAATTTTAAGGGAAAGCATCGAAAGTCGAAAAGAAAAGGGAAACATACGGGAGATTGGGAAATTGGTTAGGTTTGTGTTCTACTCACTTCCACCATATTCCCAGAAAGGTACACTTCCATCCCTTTGCGCGAGATACGGCGGTTTAAATGAATATTTATATTCGAATTTTCGATGAACCGTGTTCGCAAAAACCGCGGAAAACGCGAAAAATACGAGGAAAACCACGAGCCACCTCACTTCAGCAGCCATCGTCATTTCGGATTTCGGCCTGTTTCCGACCATTCAACACAATACCCAACAATACCCCCTCACCTACTTTTGACTTCCACGATTGGAGAAATGTCTCTCGGCTTGACTCTTATTGGTCTATTTGCACTGACGTGTCACCTGGTCGTCGCGTTACGAAATTTTCTAAAGTAAATACCGCATGAGTACGAGTCTATCTTTTTACAAATTCTCTTTATTTTAGGAAACTAAATAAGTAGGTCATTTAGCAATATTCTGATGTTGTTATAATGGTAATGTTGAGTTACTTTCCATTCAATATTGAAATAAAGCTGGGGAAGTATTTTGGGAAATTTAAATATTGGCGCCATCTTGCCTTCCACGTAGGGTTGTAAAGTTTCATGAAACTTTGGCCAAATGAAAGTGTCATGAAACTTTGGAAACGTTTCAAACTTTCAAATCTTCAAACAGTAAGGCGGGAATATTTAAAATATCAAAAAATGCTATTAAGTGTTATATTTGAACATTTAATACTGTATTAATATACATTTATGATAATATGCTATAAATTTAAATATTGGCAGTGATGGAATTTAATATGAATATTAATAATAAATTTTCCGAGTTTAAACGTATGTAGTCGAAAATTAACAAGTGCAGAGTGGAAAATAAACTTATGATTTTCTAAGCAAAATTTCCAGTTTTCTAAGGTAATATTTTTAAAGTTCACTGGAATCTGAAATTATGGCCCCTCGATATGAGAGGCGGCTGCTCAACGATGCGTGAAACACAAGCAGCGTAGCGACAAAGAGGCGCAGTGCGCGGGTACTCACGCGCGTATATTTCCTAATATTAGGAAATGGTTCACACGCTACTGACTGTTTACGTTTGGATTCTCTTTACTTACCATGGCAAGCATTGCCCGAAACTGGTCATAATTTCAGGTTCCAGTGTATTCAAAATAAATAAAAAATGTCGTAGAAAGTTCTTTCTTTTTGGTTCAAAAGTTCATTATTATATTTTTGGTTGAGTATTTATCTTTTTCGGTAAACGTTTTATCAGTTTTGTTAAAAAGTCATCATTTTTGTTGAAAATTCAACTATTTTGTTGATAAATCGTTTTTTTTTTGTGTTTTTTTTTTTTTTGATAAAATATCAACTATTCGGTTGAAAATTAACTTTTTTTGTTGCAAATTCAACTGGTTTCTAGAAATTCCGTCCTTTACACTTGAAAATTCAACAATTTGGCAGAATTTTTTTTTACTTTTTTGAACAATAAATCTTTTTGGTTTGAAAATTCATCTATTTGAGTTAGAAACTTCATTTTTGTTTCGAAATGTAACTGTGTGGTTAAATATTGATCTGTTTTGGTTGATGATTCAACCATTTGGTTGAAAATTCGTCTTTTTTGATTAACTGATTTTTTCATGTTTCTGATTTAGAATGAAGAAATATTTTTTAGTTGAAATTAGTGGTGTGCAGTCGTCTATTCGAATGTTCAATGCAAATTTAGACACGTTAAGAGCATGGGATTTTTCGAAATACATATAAAAAAATCTAACTGTATGTCAAACAAGCTTGATGTCCTTAAATTATTAAAAATTTTGAAATAAAAAATGTTTCTTAAAAAAAATGGATCCAAAAGTCAACTTGAATCTTCAAAAGTCGAATTGATCGAATATTCGAATAATTCGAATTTCGAAGATTCGACTTCACTTTTAACTCAATTTTTTCTCCAAAAAAAGAAGCAATTTTGATTTGATAAATTGTAATCATGTAGGGAACCTAAGACGGTTTTATTTACATTTCAATTTTTGTTCTATTTTGAAATATCCAATGTTGCAAGCGTGTCCAAATTTTCATGGAAAATTCGAACTTACCACTGCACACCTCTGCTTGAAATATCATCTATTACATTTTTTGTTGAGGATTCATCATTTTATTTGAAAATTTATTTCTTTGGTCCAATATGTAACTATTTTGTTGCAAAATTTCTTTTTTTGTTGTTGTTCAAAGACTACATGTGTTACTGAAAATTTAATTATTCCAGTTAAAGATTCATCATATAAGTTGAAAGTTCATCTCCTTGGTTGAAAACGTAACTATATTTTGTTGCCATTTTTTAAAAATTAATTTTGTTGACTGAAAATTCAACCATTCCAGTTAAAGACTTATTGTTTAATTTGAAAAATCATTTCTTTGGTTGTTAGTGGAACTTTTTTGTTGAAACTTTGTCTTTTTGGTAGAAAACTTAGCTGTTTAGTTGAAAATTAACCATTTTGTTAAAAATTCATATTTTTCTGAAGAAAATTTGACTCATTCTATTAATTTCGTTTTTTTGTTTGTTAAAAAATACTTTTTTTACCGAAAATTTAATCCTTTTGGTTGAAGATTCATCATATAAGTTAAAAGTTTATTTCCTTGGTTGAAAATGTAATAATTTTGTGGTGTTTTTTTAAAATGATTTTGCAAAATAAGATGTATTATAAATGTTTAAAATTATCTTCTTAGTAGAAAATTCATCAATTTGGTAGAAGCTTCAAGTAATTGGTTGAAAATTAACATTCTTGTTAAAAATTCGTATTTTTGCGTAAAAAATTAGAGTGTTTTGTATAAAATTCTCTCTGGCTTTAAAATTGAACAATTTGGTTGAAATTTTTGTTATTCCTGAGCTAAAGAATAGTTTTTGGTTAAAAATTCCACTTTTTTGTTCGATATTCGTCGTCTTGGTTTGAAAATTCATCTCTCTTGGTAGCAATTTCATCTTTCTTGTTTAAAAATACAACTGTTTCATTTTATCTATATTTGAATCAGTTAAAAATTTTACTAATATCAATTAGTGAATACGTTCTATCTATAAGGCAGCTATTTCTAATGCTAAATCAGTAAAACTTACTAATATATCAGTGATAATAATTGATTTATAACTAGAATTTAGTCACTGATTGAAATTGGTAAAAATTTTAGCTGATTCCAATCTATAGATTTGAAAACTAATTGGTTTTGATTGAGGATTAAACTATTTTGTTGAAAATTTTTCGTTTTTGGTTGAATTCAACTGTTTTTTATTTAAAATACAAATCTTTTTTTAGTTTTTCTACATTTTTCATTTTATATTTGTATTATTTTATTTTACACATTTTTCGTTGAGAATTCGTCTTTTTTTGTTAAAAATTCAACTTATTAGCTAAAAGATGAACTCCTTTGTTAAAAAATAATTTTTTTTGGTTGATGATTTATAATTTTAGTTGAAAATTCATATATTCGGTTAATAATGTGACTGTTTCATTAAAAATTCAACTATTTTGTTGGAAAGTCGTCTTTTTAGCATAAAAGTAATCTTTGTACTTGAAAATTGATCTTTTGTGTTGAAAATTCAGCTGTCTGATTAAAACTTCATATATTTTGATGAAAATGCAATATTTTTACTTCAAATCTTCAAAAATTTAGAGCGTTTTTAGTTTAATTTAATATGATGTGAAACTGTCGAAAGTTTCCGAAGCTTTGGTCTAATGACCACGATGAGAATATTTGGCGTGTTTAATCTATTTGGAGTTTTTAGTTTTGAATTAAAACTAGTTGGCTTTGATCTTTGAATTTTACCGCTTCGAGTGTTCAGACTGGCGCCATCGTTGCGCACATTCATCTGCGCGTAATCAATGCAATCAGCTGAAAGGAAAGTAAAATAAAATGGCGACGCTCATTGACAACTATGAACAACAATACGCCGTTTTGACAGCTGATATCACTGCCAAAATAGGAAGAATATCGGTTTTAAATGGCAGTAAGTATTTTGAAAAACGGGATTTAAAAATATATCTTCAGTGAATTCTGAATTTGAAGTTATTTTGTTCCGAAAAGCATGACTCTGCTATCTGGTGGAATTCTCAGACCACAATAATCGATACACTTGATTAATTTACAGGTGAGAAAAAACCATTTATTCAAGATGTTGATCGAGAACTCGAAGAAGCTCAAGAACTGGTGAGAACTTTTGATTATTTTATCAATTTTTGGTTGAATGTCGTATATTTTTTTGTACCTAACCACAAAAAATCTGTGTTATTTTCATTGCCAAAGAAACGAGTATGATTTTGAATGATAGTTTTTTCTTCAGTTTCTTTATAGTTCAAGTTTTAAATCAGAAATTCCCAAATTCATAAGGAGAGTTTATATCTTTTGATTATAACAGTCTCTTTACCTACTTGCATAATTTGAAATAAGTCATTTTTCATATTTTTAAAAAGGGTTTTCTTTGGAGAAAAATATGAGAAACTGACTTACGTTGACAGTTTGTAACATATGCAAATATTTTTGGACACCACTGTTATTGGAACACATTTATATCTCGCCCAGACATCAAGAAAATGAAAAAAATGCCTGAAATTCTTGGAACGTAATTTTGGATTTAGAATCTAACACATATTGTAATTTTATATAAAATCGTGGTGTCTTATACCAGGGTGTCTACCCTACCTGGAAAACCTTGAAAACCTGGAATTGTCAGGGAATTTTTGTATACCTGGAAAAACTTGGAAATGTCAGGGAATTATTTTTAAAGTCAGGGAATTTTTTCGCGAGCATGCTTAATTTTTCTAAAAATTGCAATATAAAATTCAATAACAGCGA
>JAABKJ010006720.1:0-21662 GCA_011634705.1 Andricus grossulariae
AGGAGCTTTAACAAAAGAGAAGTCACAATCATCAAATTACAGTTGTCGATGATTTGACCTTTAATTTTAAAAGGTCTAGGCGCAAATGTGGGGGAAATGCAAAGACCGAGCGCGTAGCGCGAGATAAATATATTATCGAGCGCGAAACGCGAGAACTAACAGTCGCGCGCCCTAGGCGCGCTCAAACTTGCGAGCGAAGCGCGCTATGAGAATGTGCCCGCGCAGCGCACAGATTTTTTTAAATTGATCTCCCGCTTGACGTACTACAAAGTTTCTTTTTGGCCACCTTATGAAAAAGTAGCACCTGTCAAATAGATTTAAACTCGATTAAACAACGGGAAAATTAACATATTTATTTAATTTGTTCAGGAGAAAAAGACATATGTTTTTTCATATGTTTTTTAAGCTACAAAGTAAATCCCAGATATATTTTTCGATCTGCAGTTGGATACAATCTCTGAAAATAGTTGACTACTACATATGAAGTTGTGAATGTAGCAGTGAATGCCACTTCGGAAAATGTTTATCGGGAGGCGGATTGAGAACTACATTTGCGACTTTATATGTAGTTGTCAACTGTTTGCAGCGATTCCATCCAACCTTAAATGAAAAGTATACCTGATATTTACTGCGTACTTTTATCAAGTTTAACAATTATAAGTCGCTTTGTCGCTAATGCACTTTATAGTACAACTCTTATAGAGTACAATCACCCACTTCAGTTTATATCCCATTGGCGAAACCTGTAGACATTCTTTAGAAAACATTCAATTTTTTAATAACAAATGACTGCATTTTTTCACTTGGTAAAAAGGTTCGGGATATACGAATCTCTTCGAAATGTTTGAAACTTGTTGCCTAATTATTGCTAAAATAATTGCGTGTTTGAAAATAGGCGATTTGGGGTCGTTTTAATTGTTTTTCAAGCAAACAACTTAAGGAATTTTACCTTAGGGCCGATAATTTTGTAGATCTTTCTGAAACCTACATGTTTAACCAAACTTTTTTTTTTGACAGAAAAACAGGTTCGTTGCAATAAAAAAAGAACATATTTTTGCCACTTTCAACGGTTGTTCATACATATGGTGGGTTTTAGTAGTTATCCTCACACACCCGAGCAAAAAAATATCGTCATGAGTTTCGTCTGGGCTCGTCGTGAGTACGTCACCAAGATGTTTATGTCTCGCTGGCAGCCAGGGGCGAGACTTAGGAGTCGGAAATATAAGTCTTGAGTTTATGACTAAAATGAACTACGAGTTTTAAAGACAAGTCGAGCTGGACTTGTCTTAGGACTAGAAGTTTTATTGTGAGTCTTAAGAGCAGTAGAGGTGCCTTTGTGTTAAGACGAGAAGTTTAGGTCTTGATTATTAAACAACATTTTTTCTAAAGAAAAATATATTACCAATTTATGGCTTTAATATTTGCCAAGCACAAACTTACAAAAGTTTTTTTTTTGTGAATTTTATTGTCTATTTTAATCCGACCTCCACAATCTATTGGCCCCCCGGCAGGGCCTGCCATTTCCAGGTATCAGGTAGCTAGGCTGGGACCAAACAATCGACATCTGCTAAGGATTAAAATTTGACACCGATAAAACTTATAATTTTCTCATGAATGATTTGCTCCTTCAAAATACGGTACCTTTCAGTCTCAAGAACTACAGGAATATACAATTTTCCATAAAATGATTAAAACTGTGATTTTTCACAAGTATCTAGTGAACTGTTGGCGATAGGAAAAAATGGATAACATTTTTAGATTTGCCATCCACAGAACATAATTATTGCATTTGAACAAAAGTATCAATACGTGAAAAATAAATACCATGAAGATGCATAACATAAAGATTCTGTAAAATTTAAAGCGGGGATGACCCTTGGAGGTTTTGGGAGCCTTTTGTTGTCGGTATCCTAGAGTTCGGGTTGAAGACCAAAATTTCGACTTGAAGACGAAAAATGGAGTCTCGCTGGCGGGCAGTGGCGAGACTTACAAAAACGTCTTGGCTATATCATGGCTATGTCTTGGATGAAAACTTAGCCCAAACGAATTATTTTTACTCGGGCATATAGTATTCCGTCCAACATGCCAATACTTCAAGAATTCGAAGTCAAATTTCAGGTATCAATTAACATACGATTTTTCATAGGGCGCCTAGACCAGCGTCTGGTCACTTAATGCTTTAAAAATGAAGGAAGATAGTAGCAAGTGGCGCCTCATAGCGGTGTCTCGGATCCCTATGATGATAAAAATAATAATATCAATTTATAATTAACTTAAAAAGTAAATCAAATGATAGGAAACCAAGAAATAACAAATAAAAATACATAAGTGATTATTAAAATAATTATTGGTTAATTTCTAATTATTTTTTTCGTGGTTTTGAAATAAAATTGTGTTTTATGAAGAACTGACAGTAAAATGATAAGAGAATATTTGAAAGTTTAAAGAAGTATTTATTTTAATCTTTTAGCAGCATTTTCCCATCTATGGGAAAATGATGAGCTTTTTCTCTACGCGTTGAGGGACAATCTAATACATAGCACTTCTCTTTGTCACTTGGAATCTGTCGGGTTTCATGGTTGAATTTTCGATCAAATGAATTTGCTGAAATTCGCCGACATAACTGTCAAATTAAAAAATTAAAACAAAGGACGTAGGAAGGGAAACCCGCAACGCCGTCTAGCGGTGTCTCAGAGCAGGATCAGGATATGATACTTCAAGTTTGGCTATCTAGTGACCAGAGGCTGGCCTAGACTAAAAGTAGAATCTCATTTTGGGATACTTACAGTGAAAAACGGCTTTTCATCAAAATTAATTGTAAAAATAATGTAAAAGACAGAATTGTTTCTAAAAGGAAAAAAAGTTTGATATTTCTTCAGGATTAGAAATGCCTGTGAAGGAAATTGAAATCAGTTATGTTAAAACAGATGAATATAGCTATGACAAATCGAATTTTCTACTATCACGGAGTTTCTCGTAAGCCTATATACTTGAACAGGTTATTTTAACGAAGAATTCCGTAATAATGAACCGTACATATTAAAAACTTCAAATTGTGCTTCATAAACTACTTTTTAATTGAAGAGGTAGCTCAAACAGGTGGAAGCTCTGAATTTAATGTTCTATTTACAGAAAATGAATTTAACTCTGATGCTAAGTTCAAGAAATAAAGCAATATAAAGTATTCACGTGTAGGTATCCAATGAGTTATTCGGAAAAATGATGATTCTGTATCATATCAAGTTCTAGAAGAGCTAACAATATTTACTATGTATGTTCATATGTTCGAGGACTAGAAATATTATCATACTTTTGCCTCGGACTATAGGCATTCGTAATGCGACAGGTGCAACTCGAATATTTCTGAATGTAAATTCGAAGGCAACGTAAACCAAATTGTCCAATACTTTTGCAAGAATAATTTTGCGAATTGGGATAATTCTCCATTTGTAGCATTCTTACTATACACTTCGTGAGCAGCATCTACTGATCTTGAAAAGTACTTACTGTTTATATGTTTTGAAATTAATTAGATTCGTTACTAATTTAAAATTGACATAATTCCAGTACGTGATAAATTTCCAATAAAAAATGTTTCCAAGTAAACGACCTCAAAGGGATGTTACTTGGTTGCGAAAGACCCGGAAACATTTTTCAAGGGATCTCGCGAGTATTCCCCTGAGACTCAACCCCAGAGAAACGAGTCGACTGCCCGTCACCTCGGAAAATAGACGAGGCTATATCTTCTCTGACGTGCTCGAGAGTATTACATATTCGAGAAGCTGAAGAAAAAGGAACACGATCTTGAATCAGTTGTTCGCAATGAAAATCTTGTTTGTATCTTGGGGCGGTGCAGTGGCGTAACTAATTTTCGTGGGCAACTGCAACAAATATCTGCAGCACTCAACAACAGATTTGATTTTCATTATTCTACAAATTGAAAAAATAAATAAATAGCAAATACGCTCCTGTTTTGAAGAAACGAGCCTAAAATTATACAATTTTTATTTAAAACCTTGAAATACTTCAAATTCAAGCTTTTAAAATCAAATAACATGAAATCGGAACTGTTAAATGAATTAATTTTCTGCGTCAATAATTCACAACTGTACATTTTTAAATCTGCCATATTCAGCAATTGAAAATTTAAAACTTCGAAGAATAGTTATTCAAATTCCATTCTTTGAATCTTAATTTAAAACGTAAAGTATTGAACAAATTGAAATGTTATCAATTGGAAAAATAATATTTGTTACACAATTCAAGCATTCAAAATTAAAATTTTGAAATTCAAGCATTCATAACTATATCTATTAAAATCGAAGCGTTCAAAATCAAAAATTGTAATTTCAATTTAAATTTAGATTGGAATTGGAAACACGAAAAGTAAATAATTTCTAATACTTAAGTGCACCTAAACATTTAAAAATTTAACGTCAAAGTAAATCTTCCTAACTCATTGTAGTCAAGTGCTATACCGCTAAACTCTACACAAAGTGTTCAATTGATTTGTGTAGAGTAGTATCCTGCAGAATACTATTGTGTAGAGCTCGTATAAATTCGCAAATTTATATCTTTGCGAGAAATTTGATGGTGCAGTATTTGATTTTGTCCGATTTCAGAAAATGATTTGATATTTTAGGAGAGTTTGAAAAATATTATTTATTTACATATCTTATGTAGAGCCATGATTAGTGTTTCCGCAGATTGTAGAGGGAACCAAATCTTTTAGCAATCATATGAAGAAATTTGGTTTTTAAAATTCGATTATTTTGAAGAATCTTTTTCACTATTTTTGGTTACTTTTTAGAAATTTAAGTACGCGAGTTGTAATGTTTTGGATTTTTTTTCTAAAGCAAATGTTCGACGCTAAAACAATTCACCCTGAAATTACCGCCAAAAATATTTATGCAGTCGCGCTATTAGTAATATACCGAAAATTTATTTAAACTTAATATATAATTGGAAAATTTTCGTTAATGAAACAAAAACACACTGAAAATCCCCTCTAGTTCATATAACGGGGTTAGAACAGAACAAGTATGTGCTTACGCCAAAAGGGATTGGTTTTAATCGTATAATAATTATTTACTTGTTTATTATAATTTTGAGAAGACTTTGTGTAGCACTCTTTTTGTGTAGAGTTCTTAAGGTACTTAGTAATATAATATTTATATAATTTGAAGAAAGGTTAAACAACTTTCACAGGGTCACAATAGGAGCAACTGCCGTCTATGGAAACGACACTGGCTGCAAGCAGAACTACGGACGCGTCCTCAGGTTGCGAATAGAGGGTCCCTATGCCAAGAGGTTCAGCTGAATATGGTCACAAAATTAATAAGCAGTAGCGGAAATTGTCCAGGGTTTGTCCCGAAGGAAAAACCTCCAAGCGGAGACGTAATAACCGTGCCTAAAGCTGAATGGGACCTGGTTGAGGTGTCTTAAACGGTGACTCTGGGATACCAGGCGACCTCCTAGAGTATGCAGCCTTATCATTGCATTAGGGGCTTTACAAGGATAGACGAACTTCCTCCCTAGCTGCTCGTCGGAACATCAATGATACCACCAAAAAGTTGTAGGTGCGGTTCAAAACAATCGAACGCGTAGATCACCCGACAATGGGGTGGCCAACAGTGCCGATCACTTTAGAGTTCGGGGGGCCTTTAGCACGTATCGCAACAGTCTTTGCGAAATAAAGCTGCGTACCTATCGAAAGCTGGATATAAACACAGAGCGCTTCCCCAACCGCTGCATGAACAAGCCGCAGACGAATAGCTGAAAGCGACATTAAGACCAATCGCGGAAACTAGGAAGACCCAGCTGATAGCGATTTCAGGACAAGGAGGAGCATTAACATACAGGTCCCTCCTAAGCCCCAAGATCTGACTGAAATGGAAGCCTTTCTTCGTGAGGATATCTCGGAGGAGTCCGGCCTCTGGACCATCAATTGCTCAGTTTATGGTGCTGCGAGAGCTTTGGCTGATTCAAATTGAAGGCTCAAACCAACGATGGATCCAAAGACCAAAAGATGCTTGCATCTATTAAACAAGAAGATTGGATGGACAAGACAGAATGAGTCCCGTATTCAGTGTGTGATTGATTACATAACATCTGGTAGGATATTTACGGTAATACTCCGAAAGTTTTCCAACGAAGTGAGGATATATCATAACACACTGAACAATTTAAAACTGCTGCTGACAATCAAGCAGCACATTGTTGCCAAAATACAGGTGTTATCTGACGTAATGAGAAGAATAAAGAAGAAAGAGAGAGAGAGAGAGAGGGAGAGAGAGAGAGGTTGGTCAGGGCTAATCAACAATTTCCTGAAGACGCTGTAAAAGATGTTCACAGCTATACTAAGTGACAGCATGTTTTGAAGCCTGTCTGCGTCTGCAAACGCAGGAGTCCACCTTCTCTGCCTGTCGATGGCTTTGATTGACTACTGGAAAGCCTTCTCTCTAAATCTGAATCAGTGTAATGTCACTGATTGTCAGTGAATTTTCACAGTTTGAAATAGCTGGAAACCAATCACTGATAATCAGTGAAAAGTTACTTATTCATTCAGTGAAATAAATGCTTTTGAGAATTGGCAGCACTGCACTATGTGAATTTAGTAGTCATAATTACTTTACTTTCAAGATTCGACTGTCATGTACACACCCGTTAAGCAAGTACTTTTTATATGAGTTAGAGTATATTTTTCATGCAGTTAATTCATCATACGTACAGTCCGAAAATTCAAAATTTTATTTTATCAAGAAAGTATTTTGCTACTTTTATGAAGGAATGACAATAACGCTTTACTTCAAGACTTAGAGGTTATGTCTTACATGATTTACTCTAGTGTTACTGATGGGTCATTCACAAAATACGTGATACGTTTAGAGGTGGGGGTCGTCTGTCCAAGTATCATTATCCATGTTAAGAACAATGGAAAAAGTATCACGCGAAGGGGGGGGGGGTCAGAAGTTCCTGAAAAATGTATCATGTGTTTTATGAATGGCCCTTGAATTGATTAGTGAATAAGTCCGGAATTACTGATTAATCAGTGAAATGTCTGACTACTATTGCAATCAGTGGATTTTTTTTACTGTTTCATATTTAGAGAGTTCAATTCAACCTCTCGTAGACTTATCATCTATATGTTGGAAAGCTTGAAGATTCATCCAAACATAGTGAGATCCGTAGAGAGATTAATGCCCCATTGGCAAACTAGATTCACTGTCTCATCTGGAAATTATCGTGTGACAATGAACAAGGTCAATTTCCAGAGGGGCATCTTTCAGGGTCACACCGTGAGCCCTCTGCTCTTTTGTATCACACTTCTGACACTATCTCTCGCATTTCGCAATTCTCATGTGTAGTTCTTCGGCGACAACAAATATCGCGAGCATAAGATCACTCATGAATTTTATATGGGTGTCCTGAAGATCTAAGCTTCTAGTGCAAAGCAGCTTTAGAGTGCTTCAAGTGTCGTCAAGGAGTGCACATGAGAGATTGGTATGAACTTTAGATTGGACAAGTGTGCCAAGATTCATATAAAGCAAGGACGAATTACTGGCGTTGATTGATAAAATACTTGTAGATGTGCTTCCGTCTGACAATGCGCCAATATTAATCTCGCGCAGGCTGCTGGATTGAAGCACATTACACGTTATACATCATTTAAAGGCATGGTAGTCCTTACTTTTAAGGTGGGTGTTGCAAAAATAAGGTCCTGTAGGGTCCCCGTGTGTAGAGCTAGAGGTATATAATTTTTCCACGTTAATTGTAAAAATTAAGTACTATAAATATCCAAGTGTACGATATCAAACTGTAGCATATTATAAACCGGAAATTTAAAGATAAGCGTGAATAAAACGTGTCGATTTCAAATTATTTTTCAACATTTAATTTCATAATTTTTAATTGAAAGCTTTTAATATTTAATAACTTTTGATAAATATTTCGAATCGAAAAATAAAATTTTTTTTTCAATTTATTTAGACTCTTCCAGACTTTATTAATACGTTTAGTATTTATACGCTATGTTTCGATAGCGGACCACTATCCTCATTAGGCAATTATCTAGTTGTTATTTACAATTTGGAGTCGAAGAGGATCAAAAAAATGTAGGAAGTGAATTAGTCAATATAATTTTTTTTAATTCGAATGTCAGTTTTGGAACTTAAATTGGAGGATAGGATGACTTTTAGTAACACTATCTGCTTTAGATGTCTAATTATGATTTTTCGATTTTTTTGTCGTTGGACAATTCTGAGAGCAAGTCGCTTGTACTTGCGCTTAGGCAAAATAGATTTTTCAAAAATTCAACTTACCAAATTAAGTAGTCACAGTGTTTGTTTTTTTGAATTTCAATACTGTAAACTCACACAATAAAAAACTGTATACAAAATCAGGACAAGCATAATTAGACATCTGAAGCACTTAATATTATTGAAACTCATCCTAACCTCCAAATTAAGTTCCAACACTGACATTTGAATTTTTAAAAAAATGGGCTAGCGGTCCGCTATCGAAACGTAGCGTATAAATACGAACCGTATTAATAAAGTCTGGAAGAGTCCTAAAGAATTACATTTTTTTTTTTTATTTTTCGATTCGAAATTTTTGTTAATTTACTTCTCGGACGTAACAGAACTTGGAGCACACCTTCCATATAACTTAATAACTTTTGGTTAATTTCCGCGATAAATTGGACGTGCCCATGTGTAATTGAAAAAAGTGATTAACAAAAAAGTTCCTGTATAATCAATTAAGCCCCCAAACAATTGTATGTCCCCATTTGGGTTGTCAAAAAACAGGCAATTTTCGAATTCCGTTTGGAAGATTATCTCATTTCAGGATATTTTAAACAAAAGTGACTACTATTTTTCTTCGATTAGACAATATTACATGTTGCCGCCAAGGCCTCTCTATTTTGTCATAGGAATAACATGGGGAAACCGCTATATCTAAAAAAATGTGGCATATGCATTGGGTTTTTTCATTTAACCACTCTACTTTCTTTGAGCATGCCTGAAACACCACTTTCTAAACGAGGATCAAGTATATTTATTATTGAATATTAATTATTCATACAATTTTAATTACTTAGAAAATACTTTTTCACATTTTAAATGTCACTTTTGATGAGAATAAGTCAGACAATTAAGTTCTTTTGTGAATAAATTTGAGAAAACTCTGGAATTTTTACCACTTATGTATAATTTTTCAAACAATCTTTATTTGTTGTTTTTTCTATTAACGAAATATCCGAAATTTACACATTTTTGAGTAACGAGAACTAACTGTTTAAACCAAAGAGTAGGACGATCGATTTATTTATTTTCAATTGTTTCAATAATTTTTTACTGATGAAATATAATTATAGACTAGAATAATGCAGAAAATTTCAGTTTTTTCATTTGTGGTTTGGATTAAATAGTTTATTTTAGTAAGGTACAGTGTTGATTTTTAATATTTTGTCGTAAAAAATGGTTAAAACAAATGAAAATTACTTAGAAATTTATAAGTAAGTAATGAAAAGAGTCCACATGAAGATGATAATGAAATTCGCCAGAAAATGTGCGATAAACTGACATTTTCTGCATTACTCTAGTTAAAAGTTATTTTTCAACAACGAAAAATTATTTAAACCATGATCAATAAAGTGTAACGATTGTGTTGATCTTTGATTTGAACCAATTAGTTCACGATACATAGAGAAGAATGACATTTTTGATATTCTGTTGAAAAAACTTTAAACAAATGTAAATCATTTTAACAATTATAGATTACTTGCAAAAATACCAGATATACCAGAATTATGTCCAGATTTGTAAAATATTTGCAAAAAAGCACATTTTTTTTGCCTTATTCCAGTCAAATGTTACGCTCAGCAATGAAAGGTTGTATGAACAGTTAACAATAAATTCAATCGACCGTCCTGATTTTTCTTACTGCCACAATTCAATGAAAATGACGTGAAATACGAGCGTTGCCTTTTTTTAACCTACCCAGTCGCCATGTTATAATTTACACGACTCTTACGTACAGTAGCTCTTGTCTCTGTTTCTGTGCTTTCTGATCTTTATTCTTTTCACCTCTGTCCTCGCTATTCCACAATATTACGATTTCATGAAGAGGCATTTAGGACGCAAATACCTCTCTCAAGTCTCACACCTTCCTTTCTTCCACGGCGCAGTGTCAACTCACTCGTATCGTTACTTATCTTCAACGCCCTCTAAAGTTTGTTTAAAGCTCGAGCTGAGATGAGATTGAAGAGCTGAATTTTAGGAGTATATCTTCTTCTTGATCGAACCTTATACTGTGGCTCTGACAAGAGTCTAAAGAGAAATTTTCGCAGGGCTGATAGTTTTACTAAGAGCACATCTTCATATGTCAGTTTGTGCTTTTCGTCACGTCACGGTCGTATGAAAATTTTTGAAGTGAAATTTCTTATGGCGCACTACAAGAAAAAATACTTTCAGATGGAGAGCGAAATGGATCTCGAGCTTGGTGGTCGCGTGGACACGCTTGGATTTAATGTCATGTCATATTCGGCAATCTCCGCGGCGGCCCCGCACGACTCGTCGGAGATTGTCGAAGATACAGTCGAGTGAACAGTGTGATCACGCGGCACGGAAATAAGGGGGGGGGCGGTATACAGAACATAACACAGACATAAGTGCCGAAATGAATGTTGAGGAAAAAAACAATGTACATTCTACCTCATCACGCTTTGATTTGTAAATTCCACCTGGTAAAATCAGCAATAAGTATGTATATTCTTTGACTCGTCATGTTAATTTGAGAGTTTAATTTTTCACCATTCCCAAATTCGCCACAGAAGTTTCACTGCCCCCTCCCCCCTCCTGGCCTAAGCAGGCAGCAAGTTTTTTTTACACTTGAACGGTTGGATGTAATAACGGTGTTCTTTTTTTTTAGAAGTTACTTATTTTTCATTCATATTGTACATAACTTAATAAAAAACCAATAAAGAATAAGTGGCTTCTGAAAATATAAGGAGACCGCTTTCCACTGAACCCGCCAATTTTATAAAATAAAAAATGTTGCTACAAGGTGAAAAAAAAAACATTATGGCCAGGACCTTTGTGATTGCCAACTTTTAGCTTAAAATGTATCAGAGAAAAAAAACTTTCAGGAGACTCCTTCATAAAACAGATAAATCTTAAAATTCTTACGTCATGACGAATGAAAATAGGAATAAAGTTTTCCTAAATTCAGAAAGAAAAAATTTCTTGTTACCTGCTAGGATGTTGTTGTGTACTAAAATTTATTTTTATTTATAAAATATCGATTATAATGGAATTTTACGATTTATTTAAACATTCAATTGGCGTGAGAATCGGTACTGACAAGTTCGACATCGATCCAGTGATCGCTAACAAGAGGAACCATTCAGAAAATTGCATTTATCATAGTTAGGATACCGAGGATTCAACAAGCAACGCCCACAATATAAGTGCAAAAGAAATGCAGTGAAACCTGGAAGTGGGCTCTTGGTGGTTCGGAACCCACCTTAAACTGTAGGTTCCCCTCTCATCACCAAGTAAGTGCGTTGAATGTATTCCAAGGAATAGGGAAGAGATACAATAAAAGATTAAACCCTTAGAGGACACATTAGAAGAAAACAAAAAACAAGAAGAACAGTGAAACCTAGATTGTGTGTCGGTTTTGGGACTGACGGTGGAATACAATCCAGGGTCTCCGAACTATTTTGTCTCTCTTCTGTTTCGCTCTGTGTTTTGTCACGCCTGAGTGAACACCGCACATTCCCATGCAGCTGCTCTCACCCATACCCGCGACGAGGCGTCAATTCTTGGAAAAATACAATCCAGGGGAATTAAATCCAATATCGACTGTATGTAAAAACACATTTCAGAAGTGGTTAAAAAAAAATAAGTTTTTCATACAAAAATACAATTTTTTGATATTAATAATTGGAGGTTTTTTTTTGCGCTATTATTCCAATATTTTGTTTAATGCAGTTAAATATTTGGCTATAATAGTTGAATATTGATCTCGCAGTATAGTCTAAAAATATTAATTGATTTTCACGATAATAATTGTTTCCATTTTATCAGGTTTCTAATGATAGCCAAATCGCTTGCGCTGGCGAAGACTAAGGGTTTTACCTTATGCATGCGAAAATTATCTTGCATTTTTCGCATGTGGCGCTTTCCTTAAGGATTATTAACACTATATGTTACATTTTAACAGCCACGAATCGATCTTTTCAAACACAGGGGCTTTCTAAGATAAACTGGGTGCATGTGTATGTGTGAGAAAAAAATATCAATCAAACCCACTTATCAGAAACCACCATTAGAATGGTGCTTGCTAAATCTGAATCAGCGATAAGTATATCGCTAATTCAAATCAGCACATATACGATTACACATCAACGAAATTTAGCTGTTAATGAGTGAAATTTCACTAATTTAGAGAGTGCGTAATAGAATTTCATGACTTTGACTTATGAATCGTAGATGGCAATACATCCCCGCCTGTGGGTGGATTTGCAAAATTTGTAAAAAGTTTTTCACAAAATTAATTCGTTTTAGTCAGAAAATGTCTTTCTAATTTTTCTAAATAGAAGAAGTATATATATTCAAAAATCTTCCAATAATTCTAATTAAATTTTGATTTGTTTGAATATTTTTAAGGGCTCAAGAAGCAACCGTAATATACATTTTTTGTAAATAAAAAAAACATTGATAGGTTAGGTACTCTATAATTACAGCTAAACAAGTTTTGTGACGATTTTTCATAGGTTCAATGGAGTTGACTATATTCAAAATAATCCAATGGAAAACAATGGAATTCAGCTTATTTTAATATCCTATTATCAAATGATAATCGGTTTGGAACATTTCAGGCTAATTTTTATTCAGGTACATAGCCTCAAGTATAAATTAAACATTTGTTGGAATAGGAAAATAAGCATTAAAGTTAATACACAGTTCCTTGCGTGCTAACCTTTTTCAACTAGGCCGGGAGCATTTCATCCCCTTTGCTTTTGTAAATAGTATTCAAATTTAAAATGTGCATACAGGAGTAGTTTTCAATTTACTGAAAAGCTCATATTGATGAAAAGTGCCCGCCCGGCTAATAAAACAATATTTTACTTGCAAAGAACTTTCTGTTTACTTTTAGTGTTTACTTAACCATAAATGCGTTATATATTTGTCGGCTATACACATATGTAAGTAAACATGTTCTTAACTTTAAATGCGCTAATTTGTTACCGTACAAACGTTTTTTAAATATTTATTGATAACTCAATTCAAATATATTTTCCAAATTTAAATTCAATTAAAACTCAATTTCAATATATTTGCCAAATTCAAATTTAATTTAAACTCAATTTAAATATAATTTACAAATTCAGATTATGAATAAAAATCTCCCTGCTCTGGAATAAAAAGGAAATTTCTTGAAAATTCAACCACCATTTCAGTTATTGGTGTTATTGAAAATCCTTTCACTTTTCTTGAAAATTCCATCACGTGTTACTGAAAATTCGAATGAATACTAATGCTGCATGGCAGCACATATTGTCGCCTTTTATTATATTATTTTGGTTTGCGAAAAATGTCTCCTATGATCATGCCCGATTTGAAATTTCCATAGCCATCTATGTGTGAACCGTGATGTACGATGGCTTTGTGAAGCACTCCACTCGGGGTGATTGCTAGAGATTGATAAGCGACCGTATCGGATCGATTACGTGAGACGTGTATATTGTTTGAATATGCATCATGTGACTTCTTGATTGAAACAAGATCTACCCCTTTTGCTATCGATCCTCTACTTACCCTTACCATATAAATTCCTTATCACCGGTAGTGTAACGAGACTAGAACCGAACGAGTTTACGATTACCCCAAAAGGGACTTGGCTGAATGTTACGATAATAATAAATAATATATGTCTTCGCTCATTTTGAAATTTTCAGGGTGAAATATGCCACCACTTGATTTGAGATTTCTATGGTCGCAAATAGACGATAGTAAAATCGAGGGAATTGCATACACGGAAAAAATAATCGCCTAAATTTAAAGTGACTACTCTATGACTCCTGGATAGAGAAATGTCTGATGAGATTTCAGCGAATTTCGATGAATAGTAGATGAGAAGTCAATTAATTCTTAGAACCAGAGTCTCTAGAAGATGTCTACTAATACTCATGGGAAAGTATTTCAAAAACCAAGCGATACTTTCTGAAAAATAATAAAGATTTCTCTAAAGTTTAAGTGACAGTCGAATAATTTTTAGGAAATGGGATTCAAGCTAATAGTTGATAAATTATATGGAAAAGTCTATCAGATTTTACTTCATGGTAAACGACTTTTTATATGATTCGTAAAAAGTAATTGAGGAAGTGAGTAATCAAAGAATTGAGAAAACGTTTGCCCGTTGTTCGTCAGTTGCGTTTTTTACCTAGTCCGATTTCTTGTGACTTTATTTTCTTGAAGGATATTTGCTGGGTCGGAAGTTCTCTTTGAGCATCTTCATGACAGGGGATTTAGTTTCTGATCAAGATTGTTTTTTAATTCCTATTCTGAATAGGAGTTAATCAATCATATTGAATCAAACTTCATGTCATATTGCATAATACGAGATTCAACGAGATCAGTTGGATAAAGTTCCGAATAGCGCGCACCTCTGATTTGTTTAAACTCCGTATATGCATATATTTTGACGCGCTGATTACGCAAATCATAGTAAAAATAACGCAAATTTGATTTTTATGGTAAAACCCATAAAAACCCCATCAAAATCATGGGTTTTACGTTTATCTCGAGAATGATTGGAAATTTTCAAATATAATTCAAACACAAATTGTAGACTTTGTCAAAATACACATTTTATGTTCCATCCATTTGTTCACGAGGGAAAGTTTTCGAGGTATTCGATGATAAAGATGAAAATTCCATGCCTAGCCCCTGCAACAGATCACTGCATTTATATTATTTTTACTTCATTTAATTTATAAAACGTGTGAAAATCTTTTGCCTTTTACTACAAATTTCCGTGGTAAACTTCCAAACAGCGCTTATCTACAATTAATTTGAAACTTCTGTGATCAATCACAGCAGAGACTTCCCCTGTGACTGGTCTTAGAAATAATACTGGTCAAACCCCAACCCCTTTCCAACGTCTCGTGGGGAGCGGGAAGGCTCGGCTCTGATTGGTCACAGAAGATTCAAATTAATCGGAGATCAGTGCTTTTTGGTAGTTTACCCCTGATTTCTTAAGTGAAAGGCAAAAGATTTGTGCGTGTTTTGTAAATTAAATAAAGTAAAAAAACATATAACTGCAGTGATTGTTCGCAGGGGTTAGGCATGCAATTTTCATCTTTATCATCAAATATCTCGTAAAAAAACGGATGGAACATAAAATGTTTATTTTGACAAAGTCTGAAACTTTTGTCCACATTATTTTTTGAAATTTTCACTCATTCTCGAGATAAACGTGAAACCCATAATTTTCGTAATCAGCTCATCAAAATACGGGAGTATACGGAGTTTTAAAAAAATCGGATTTAAGCGCTATTCGGAACTACACCCGATAATTTTGAAAGTCTTTATGGCTTTCATTCCAATTTAAATTTTAGAGCTCAAGCGCTTCTAATTTTAAATATTGTTGAATGGTAAAGACTACTTGTCGATTTGGGACACACTTTAAAGTGCTTTCGATATTAAATGATTCAAGTTTAAGAAATTAAATTTAAAATAAGTCAAAATTTAAATTTCACTTTAACGTCCAACAATCAAATTTGATCGTTGGATCCTTGGTCTTAATTTTCAAGCATTTCGTAAATAAAATAATTGAACTGATATAATTCTTTTTTATTAGTAAAATAATATAAAATAAATATATGGCAGCATAAAGCAAGGTGACATGTTAAAGAAGCGTTTAAAAATACTATTATTACATTTTTTCAATAATTGACAAAAATTTTATGTCTATTAACTAGATACTCAAGGAAAAGAAATTGAAAAAGAATTTTTCTTAAAAGTTTATTGAGAATTTATTTCATCTTATAGGATAATAATCAAAAACTTCACAATCACGCATTTTTGAAATAGAAAAATTAAGAATGCAAGGAGGAAGCACATAAATATTCTTTATCGGACCACCGTGTGAGACTCAGTCATTTTCAACTTGAAAGTACTTACTTTCAAGTAGGTAATATTCAAATTTAAGAAGATTTTTTTCTACATATTCCAAAATATGGTTTATGAATTTTGATTCTAAATTGGAAACTGTGTAAAAATATATTACCAAAGAAAAAAATTATTAAGCCCTTTCAGAAATACGTAAAATTCAATTCTTCGTTTCAAATATTTTAAATTATTGTTTACGAAGTGTTATTTCGCATTGAAAACTGATTATAAACTGTATCTGAGATTATACAACCTTTACATTTTGAATTTTCAGCGACTTCCGAACAAATTTTCTATCACTTTTTAAAAAATTCTGTTACATAAAATGATACATGCTTTTCAGATGATGATTAGTGATTTTGTTGAATACGGATGGTTTTGAATTTTAATTGATTTTCTCTCATATTCAAGTCTATAATGCAAAATCCCTGAACTTTTAACTAACTACTTTTTGCTCTGTTAGGGCGAGAGGAAAGACCATCACATAATTAGAGACACCTGTTTTTTATCTCTTACGATTAGCTTATTATTAGCGACAAGACCCAAGAAAAATGCTTTAGAGAAAGGTCATTTTGCTGTAGGTTAGAAATACGCCTTGGGAGTAATGTGTTATAAATATAAGATTCGATTTATATCCATATAAAAATCAAATTTTGTGCCAACTCTGTTTAGAAATACATCGAAATACTGGAAAAGCTCTGATTCACATTCAGGAAGAGTTTCGATTTAAGAGCAACAACTTTTACCATTTTATAGAGATATATGACCACTGTCAGAAAAAGTCGTCGTGCTGCGTGTAAGCGAATTAGGTCGAGGAATCCTTAGCTTTAGAGGTACGGTGCTGTAGGTAAGTTCATACTCTGTATTTTCCTTCAATCGGTCGTTCGGCGTTTCCGTTTGGAGTCAAGATGGGAAATTTTATTGTCTGCGCTAGAATCGGATTTGAAATTGGATACGACTTTATGGTCGAAAGGAGTGGTGTAACAGTTGCCTCTTCATTTTCTTCATCGCGGTTCTGAAGCACCTAGAATCGGCATTCCGATCTAAGACTGTCTCACGAATAGATATCTTCATACTGATCGACACAAGATGATATATTTTCATTGAAAAGGGGTTTGGTCAGATCTATTTAATGCGGTTCGCGGGCCAGAAAACTATATATATCATACTATGATGATATAAAGGCCTGTGTAGTATAGACATCATCAAAAGTGATTTTTCATAACTTCCATTTTGAAATCTCGATGCTTGTCTTAAAACGAACTTCAACCCGTCATCGTGTTGCGTGTGCTTCAAAATTCAAAAAATTTTGAATCGGTTTTAGTTGGACCCTGCTCTCTGTCTTTGTGAACCTGTTTTTTGGATTTAGAGGGTTTCAAAACCTTTACATTTGACAAAATCAGGTAGGGGGGGGGGGGTCAAGTTTTACACAAATTTAATACCTTCTCTAAAGAAATAAAAGCTTACAATTTTGAAAGAAAGTATTTGGAAAAAACTTTTGCATTGGGAATTTGTATTTTAAAGTACTTCTATGGACTATATACAATATTTGAGTATTCTATTAAATTTGTTTGAGGTTCACCGTGGCATATCATTTATTCCATTGCACAATAAGAATGTTTATACAATGCACACGCTATACAGGCATCGGATGTCGAATTTTCAATACGGATGAAATGAAAAATGGTATGCGTGACATGGGGAGAAGCAACCATTTCGAATCGTATGATATCTGCCCTGCTTGACGCGGACAGCTAACTTCACGCTTGTTACAATCGCTGCCTTTCTCCCCTTGCCACGCAATAGACTATTATTTTTTGGTTTTTACATTCTCAGCTTAATGAGAAGGTATTGGTTTTATGTAAAATTTGACTTGTTCGGTTTACATCACAGCTCCACGTTTCGACACCCCTTGTATCAGAAAAAAAACGATTTTCATGAAGTAGTCTGTCTGTCAGTATGTCTGTCTGTCTGTAGTAGGTCGTAGGCACGATAACATTCAAAAAAATTATCAGATTGAATTCAGATTTGACGCACTATTTTAAGACCTGAAATGAAAGAACAAGTTCGTTATACAGCGATTTTTGATGAAAATTCAAAAAGTCAGGGTACTTTCAAAATTTTCAAGAACCTTTTTTTTCAAAAATGAAAATTCTATGTACGTCGATTTATAGCTCTTTGGAATTCGAACAATTTATCAAGGTGACATTTTTCGGTAAAAGGAAAATTATCAGAGTTATAGCTTTTTCAAAATTAAAAAAAAAAAAACGAAAATGAAAGTTTTTAGAAAAATAATGTACGATATGAAAAAAGTCAAGATACGAAAGACCTTTCTTTTTAGAAGCCCTAGGAGATTTTCATGAAAGCTTTTTGAACTTTATGGAAAAATTGAAAATTCCAATTTATACCACACAAAACATGAGGAAAAAAATAATAAAAAATTCCATTTTGCGGTCAAACCACGCAAGATAGGAAATCATATTTTAACATTCTCGTCCTCATTAGAAGGTATTTGTTTAATGTAAAATTTGACTTGGTCGGTTTTCATTGAATCTCCACGTTTTGAGACCCTCTCAATCAGATAAAACGATTTTTACGAAGGTCTCTGTCTGTCTGTCCGCCAGTCTGTCTGTCGATCTGTCTGTCTGTAGTAGGTCGTAAGCACGATAACTTTCGAAAAAATGATCAGATATTTATCTCGCGCTTCGCACTCGATGATGTGTTTACCTGGCTCTACACGCTCGGTCTTTGTATTTTCCCCACATTTGCGCCCAGACCTTTCAAAATTAAAGGTCAAATTTGTTAAAGCTCCTTTGGCTTTAAAGAGCACATTCTCATGACGTATCTCGTGCTTCGCACTCGATTTTGCCCAAAATCTGAACTTTTCTACATTACGTTCAACACTTTTAATATTTGCTCCTTATTTTGCACTAATTTTTATCCTCAGCTACCCTGAAAAATCTATCATTTCAATAATTTTACATTATCACAATTCATAATATGCATTAGTATTGAAGCATACTTATTTTCAGTGCCTTGTTTTTATAATTATAAAAAAGTGTGCATCCTTTGCAAAGAATGTTGTTATTATACATTTTATTGCAACTTGTGTCGTTTCTCCATAAAAAAATTGTTTATTTTCAACGTTATTTTTTTATGATTTAAACCAAAAATACGCATACTAGTGGAAAGTGGTTCTAAGCAAATTTGTGGATATAATTTAGGCGAAAATTTTTGTTGAATAAAAAGTTATTGCAGCTTGTGTCGTTTTTCCAAAAATTCCATTTTTAATTTTTGGTGTATTTTTATAGCAAGAGTTTATAACAAATTTTCAGATCTTTTAATTTTTTTTCGTCTCTTGTGTCGTTTTTAAAAAAATTAATTTTTTTATTTTTGTGCTCATTTTTTACGACTGAAAAATATACTCGCCCTTTCCAAAAATTATAAATAACAAATTTATACATCTTCTTTGAGTGAACAAGTTTGCCTATTATTATTTCTTTCTTTCCTTGTATTCTCTTCCAAAACATTAACTTTTTTTATTTTTCATGTTATTTTTCACGAATAAAACAAAAACTACGCGCCGTATCAAAAAGTAATTAATAACAAACTTGTAGATCTTTTTTTGCACGCATGATTTTTCTATCTCCATCTATTCTTGTATCTTGCACAGTTTGAACGCAAAATGTAATTTTTAATTTTTCATTATTTTTTGTGCGATAAAAATTCGAATTTTCGATTTTTCGAAAAAATTCAAAAAGTTGTTATGATGATCTTGTAGGGCTCTCAAGAAAAAAAATTTTTCTTTCTTTGACATTTTACATATCATGCGTTTTTCGGCTTAAAATATTAATCTTCGTTTCTTTTTTGGGATTTTGAAAATGCTATAACTCTAATAATTTTCATTTTATTGAAAAATTTTACAAGGATACATTGTTTGTCTTTTGAATTACTAGTAATAACTGTACATAGAATTTTCAAATTTTGAAAAAAAGTGGTCTCAAAAATTTTCAAAATGTGCTTACTTTTTTAATTTTGATCAAAAATAGCTGCTTAACGAACTCGTTCTTTCTTTTCAGGCCTTCAGGAAAAATGCCAAAGCACAATCTAATCTGATCAATCTCCCGAAAGTTATCGTGCCTGCACGATACTACAGACAGACGGACGGGCGGACAAACAGACAGACACCTTCGTAAAAACCGTTTTTTCTGACGCAGGGGGCTTCAAAATGTCGACATTTGATTGAATCCGCGAAAGTAATTTTTCACATAAAACCAATACCTTCTCATTGAGATGAGAATGTAAAAAGGGACAGATTATAAGGAATTAATAATCGAAAATAAAGCATGTAAGTATGGAAATAAAAATAACCATGACAAAAAAAATTGAAATTTCCAAACTTATGTTGCACGCGGAGGAATAGAAATCATGTAAGTGCACGCATTTTGTGGACGGATTAGAAAGAATTAAATTAATCGAAAATACATCATGTAAGTATGGAATTAAAAATAACCATGAGAGGTGTGTCTACTGCTCGAATTAAGAGGAATTAAAAAAATGGACAATATGTTCGCCTGCATGGAACACAACACAAGGGGCAATCGTTAAGGAAATGGAAAAGAGTTGGTTTCGGAGATAAACCTATTCTATCGTTAGGCACTTCTTCCGATGCAAAATTAGCACATTCAAAAAAATTAAGTAATGCTCACTCTTTCATTTAAATCTGAAAGTATTAATTTTTCTCTATCCTTCTCTTCTTACCGGGCACCTGCGGTCCTAGCCGATGAGTTACCTGATAGGATGTGAATTAGCATAACTTTAGAAATAGTCAGACTCATCAGGAATGGTCAGGATGTTCAGAAATCGTCAAAACTTCCGACCATTTGTGAGGATTCCTAACTTTTTTTTAGTAGGGATGCAAGATACGAAAAAAGAAGATGACATCTTTGCAGATCTGAAGAAGAACAATTAATTTGTATTTCTTGAGTTTTCGGGTATCTCGTTTTAATTCGGTGAAAAATTAAACGAGCGTTGACACATTAAGTCACACTTTAGGGGTTAGAAGGGTGTTTTTTAATGCGTTACTTAGGTTTATCAATGTATGGAAAAGCGTGTGACAAAGGGTATGGGATGTCTAAAATTTTGCATACCTGCATGACGTCATATATGAACACACCCTAATTTTAAAATCCAATATTAATATTTGCAAAAGAGGGTACTGTTTTCAAAATGTATCCTATTTTTGTGCTTGTGAATATCACAAATTTTCTGCGCCATCAATTTTGTAAATCAAACTTTCCAAACAAGTGATTTTATTTCATGATAAAATTCATTTCCAAGTGTTTCTAAGCAATATTGATAAAAAAGAATATTTGAGTTGTAAATGAATTTTTAATATTGGAAAATAATGCTGTTCTTAACATTTTTCTGCCGCAAATATTATATATATTTATATATTTTATATATATATATATATATATA
>JAABKJ010006721.1:0-21661 GCA_011634705.1 Andricus grossulariae
AAGACATAATGTTATGTCTCGTCTCAGTTTTGAGACGCAGCCAGACATCGATGTCTTGGAGACGAACTCAAGACAGCTCCAAGTCGAACTCAAGTCGAAGCATTTTTACTCGGGACGCCTTTCTTTGATAAGCGTAGCAGGATATAGCCGACATAGCCAAGATATGGCTAATACGTTTTTGTAAGTCTCGTTCCTAGCCGCGAGAGAGACTCAATTTTTCTTCTTGAAGTCAAAATTAATCGTCTTCAAGCCGAACTCATGGACACCGACAACAAAAGGCTCTTAAGACCTCCGAAGGTCATCGCTAATCCACTTTAAGTTTTGCAGAATGTTCATATTATTTATCTTCATGGTATTTAATTTTTTATGCATTGATAATTTTTTTTAACTACAATAGTTATGTTCTTTGGATGGCGTAAACCTTATCCATAAACTCAAGACTTACATTTCCGACTCCTCTCGCTCCTGGCCGCCAGTAAGACAAAGTCGTCTTGAAGACAAACTCAAGACGAGTCAAGTCGAAACCAAGAAGAAATATTTTTACTCGAGTTATTTTTTTTAAAGATACACAGATCTAATAGTCCGTATAAGCCTATCATTTAGGATAGCTGTGAAGATCTTATACAGGGTGTTCAGACAAGTTATTGACCTATAATTGTTAGGGTCAGATAAGTTGCCTATTTTCGGGAGGAGCACTGTGCGTCCTTCCACCAAACACTCCGGAATACGCTTTTCCGACTTTAGATATGAGGTGGAAAATCGGGCCAGATGCTGGTGGCTTGAAGAAAACTTCTTCCATCAGAAGGTTTGGTCCCGGGACCGAATAGTTCTTCATGCCTCAGTGTTGCCTTCTCAGGTGTCATGAGGGCACTGCACAGCTCCTTGAAGCTATTTATTTGTCTGTTTGGGGAAGAGGAGCCAGGTGGATATAAAAGTGTTTTTTTTTTTACATATCAGAGTACATTATGTAAAAAAGAGAGTTTTGAGAGACTCCGTGTCGTGGGTGTTTTCGCGACTTCAAGCGGTGTCGGTGTGAATCTCTCTAATTTTCCATAGGAAATTGCAATTATTATTTAGCAAACTTTGTAAAAATGATTTGCCCTGAATAAGCATCAGCTTGAATAAGTATGAATTGAATCCCTTAAGGAAGCTTTTTTGAATTTCATAGCTTTTTGTCTTATGCAGAAGAAACTTTATTGCCTCCTCAAATCAAAATTAATAAAATTTGAGTGATTGCTGGTAAAATTACACAGATTCTATTAGCGAAAAGTAATCCAGCAAATATTGGTGCAAATATCTGATTCGATTAGTCGAAATATGTCCTTATTTAATAGTAAAAAATAAATAATTCCTCCGTAAAAATATATAAACTTATTCAGGACTTAGTTGTATAGTAATCAAGAAAAAGGTTATACAAATGAAAAAAGGGAAAAATATAAAAAAATAATAAAATAACGCGATGGTGTAACATTTTGAACTCTATTGAAACAATATAAAGGCCATATGCTGACATTGTAAACATGACCTAACCTCTTTACATTTTTTAAGTATTCTCTTCTCATTGTTTGCGACTTTCCCTTTAAAAATATCAATTCTCTAATAACAGTTTACGGAGAGAAGTTTTCATTTGATCGGAACATTTTGTTTTGCTTTCAAGAGATCTAACCTCGATATAAACAACGTGCAAGTTTTAAATTTTCTTGAGGAATAGCATCTGAGGTAGATCTGCGCAAATTTTTCAGTTTTGTTAATAAAATAATTTGTTTGTGACGCTGTAAATTGCAAACGGTGTATTCTACAAACATAGTGCAACAAGATAAAAGTTTTATTTTTGCCCAGAGATGCTAAAAATAATTATATATATATATTTTTTTTAAATAATGAACCAAAAAAAAATTGTTTGAACAAAAACTGACCAGGATATGACCAGAAGTATGCGCATTATACATTTAAACTGGTACTATATTCTGCATATTATATAAAATATTGGAAACCACAATATCAATAAATGACTTACTCTGACAGCATAAATAAAACATTTACCTAGTTCATGCTAAGCCAGAATTGACCAACGTTTTCAAGTTAAGCTGTATGTTTCTTGCAAGATATGTTGCCAAGGTTTAAATTTTTTTTATCTCATATCTATTACATAATTTTTCTAATGTATGCGAAAGTTCTCAGAATTTTGGAAATTATTAAAAAAAGTTAGGGATACAATTATTCTCTTATATTTGTCTGATGCTGAAAAATCGTATATTTTATGGCTTTTACCGGTGCCAAATAATTTTGTTTTTTATCCGACACCAAATAAAAGTTTTTTCCTTTGTGTTAGTAAAAATTTTCAATCATAAGATATTTCTCTAAAACACATAGTTATATTGTTAAAAAAATCGAAAAGTACGAAAATCTCAATTTTTACGTAAATATGATCCTCGCTACCTTTAAGAATTTTTTTAAATATCTAAAAAAAATTAGGAGAGTATTTTCTCATCCAGAGAAAGAAACTGCCGCGATACGGCCGTTGAAAAATAGAAACAAGTTTTTTGTGAACTACCCTAGTTTTCAAGTCAAGAAATAAATAACTGTGTCATACATTTACATCAAATTAAATCAATATCTAATCACAGTTTAACCTAAAATTAGAACAAAACGGATTTTTGTTGATACAACGCTATTTTGGCTAAGATGCCAACTAACGAGTTTTTAGTTTGAATTATAAATAATTACTCTTAAGAAATTTTGGATACAAAGAAATATATATCTGTGAGCCAGATAAATCGCTAAAATTTAATGTGATTCACTATTTGGAGATTTGAAATTGAAATATAGCCAAAAATTCCAAAAACGCAATTAAAATGGTAGATATGATGTAATTATGTTTACCAATACAATCCGAGAGAACTGCTGATAAAGATAACAGTGTCCCAATAAGAATCCGCATTTTGTTGAAACTGAGAAGACTGATTTATGATGAATTTTGTCAAAAGTTTCACTACTACATTTTTTCCAAGATGTTTCGTATATATAAGCTGCTAATATACAATTTCATACGTCATTCCTAAGTATCTAAAAATTCATAGCTATACATTAACTGCTTTGTTGTTTGAGATATTTGTCATTTGTATTTCATGATTTTTCTTTTTCTTCGTTTTGAAGGCGTAAAGTATAAGAAATGATGTACGGTATTTACACAGTATAAGGTGAATACTGTCGTCCAAGATAAAAATATACGTAAGTGACTTTGCGGTTTTGGGTTATTCTCTTATACCTGACAATCGGAAAGTCGACCTAAACGACAATGTCACTTATGTCTCATCTTCTTTTGGACGATAGAATAAAAAAGCTTTTGTTTTGCAATAGAAATATCTATAAAGTCTTGGAAGCGTTTGCAAGTCAGCATCCAGTTGGACGCTTATTAAAGACAATTCATAGCTGAAATAGTTGAACAATATCCAGAAACTATAATTAAAGTAAAATCACAATCATAGTGTGGCTGGATCTCTGAGGGGTTTTCAAAATTTCACTTACGATTTCTTATTCCACACTTTCAACATTTCTCAGTGAATACCCTACGTAGATATATGAAATTTTCAATTATTTGGAGAATTTGATCAAAATTACAATTTTCAAGTTCCAGAAGTTTGACCAATTCAAATTTAAAAGCATTATTCTTCCAATTATAGAGAGGGCTGATTAAAAAGGAGAAGAGAGAAAAAGGAGCAGAGAAATAGGAAAGAATGTGTTGGGTAAAGCGGGTGTGGGGAGGGGTTGGCGTGGATCTGCTTTGATAAGATTTTAGTCTAATTAACAGGGATACAATTACACGCGCGAATATCTATGACGAAATCCCATATATTTATTCAATGCAATGATATACATTTACTTTTGACTTTAACTCTCAATTGTATCCAAAATTTTTTGTTAAAACTTTGGAGCATAAACAATGAGGTCTACTACTGAATACGCCTTGTTAAAGTTAGTAATTTTGCTCGTTGTGACAAAATTTTGAAAAGCTTCTATTCCCAGAGGTATGCAGACCTTGTTAAGTTTACATAACCTTAGAGTGACCTTCAAGGTTACAATGTACCTATATACGAACGTATATACGTATATAACGTATATACGTAAAGTTTTCCGCTCTATAGATTGCCGATGTAAAAAAGGGGATTTCCATTTAAAAAAGTTGACCTTGCCATGACCTTGAAATTCATTGTCAAGATCAAAATGAAGTTCACCATTGAATCCCTCGTTGAAAGTTACTCCAAGAATTACCTTGACCTCTCTGAAGAATATCTTAGCTAAGTAAATATTTAGCCGTCCCGGGACTTTTGTGACACCCGATATACGCATGATCTCACACGTGGTAAACCTTTTTTAACGCCGACAGATTAGTGGATCAAATCTCTATGCACCTCACAATGTGAGGTTCTTTCCAACAGATAGATGATAAATTACTGGAAAGTTGAATTAAAAGCCTTCCGGTAGTCAATCCAGGCCATCGATAGGTAGCGCTGGTAGAATGCTGCGTCTTTGTAGATACATCTACTGATGAGCAGGTTTTCCCGACATCCTGCTACACTTTTCTTTAAACCGCTTTGTTCATGCACCTATCGCCACACAGATCCGATTGTGCGACCAATTCTATTAGTTTGGATAGCTGTTAAGATCTTATACCGCGTGTTCAGACAAGTTATTGGCCTGTAATTCTTAGTGTCAGACAAGTCGCTCATCTTCGGGAGGAGCCCTGTACGTCCTGCCACCAACCACTCCGGAATAGGCTCTTCCGACTTTAGATATGAGGCGAAAATGCGGGCCAGATGCTGGTGGGCTTAATGAGACTCCTTCCACCAGAAGGTCTTGATACCATCTGGTCCCAGAGCAGAATATTTCTTCATTCCTCTTAATACTTTTTTCACCACCTCGGTAGTGATAGATGAGCATTCCTCCTCAGGTGCTATTAAGTCACTGCACATCTCTTTGAAGATATTCATGTGTGTGTGTAGGTGGGGAAGGCGGGACGGATATAACAGTTTTGTTAACGTATCAGAGTATATGATGCAAAAAAGGTAGATATTACGCAAAAAACCTGATCTTTTTTTCCTAAAATATTTTTAAATAGTGCCGATCTTCAAAAAAGTCGATTTCATTTTTGACTCTGATAATGACCAATCGAAAGGCCATGCCGAAATCTATTGATAACGACTTTACTAATTTCCTCAAAATTATTTATGAAAACAGCAAATATACGCGCAGCAAGAATTATTTACCAAAAACTTCAAAATTCCACCCCCTCAAACTGGGCTATTATTTGACAGAACAGGAAAATATTTTTTGGTAAAATCACCGACCAGGAGACCTAACACTTAGCTTAAGCTTGCTTGAGAGAGAAGTCGTGAGACGTGGTTACAGCTGAAATTTTACCGCAATTTCACCGGTAGCGGGTGCAATTTTTCAGAATGGCACCCGTTCCCGATGAAATCCCGCGGTTGTCCTTATTCTGTGAATATCGACCTATTGAAAAACCTATTTGTTTTTTTTTCAATTCTCGACGTATGTCTCTTGGTCGATCAGCCTGTGGTCTGACGACGCGATATTTACGATATGTACGCTTTTTTGAAGTAAAAAGAGACATGTCAAGTTCGTTATCCAGCTTTCTACTGCCAATATTTATGGTTTCAGCAATAAAAAATAACAATGCAAAAATGAAAAATTCAACTTTCCTCCGAGACCACACTAGATATGATAAATAGTCCACAAACAAAATTATTACTTTGAAGTAGTTCCACAAACTTCCTTTGGAGCCTTTTGTGATAGGACTAATGTTTTTCTATGTATGGGAAATGCGATAGGAAAAATTCCCCCCATTTAAAACCCACGATGAACCCTTTAGGAACGACAAAATCACTGGGGCATTTTTGAAGTTGGAACTTCGAAAAACCGTTTTTAAAAAACGCATCTAAAGTTAGCGAGTTATACTTTTTCTTCGAATATAACTTATATACCCACCTTTCGTTGCTTTCGGGACATTAGAATAGTGCCACTGAATTCAGTATATGTCCTTGTATCATCCCCCATGCAAACTGGAAAATAATAATTTGTACCCTCACTTAGAAAAAACGCGAATGTCTCCGAAGCTAAAACCAGGCATAAGGGCGCCGCTTAGGCGAACGCCCACATACATATTACTAAAGGATATTAACAGAATTCAATGAATTAAAATAAATTTCAAGAAAATTTGAAAGTGTTTTCAATATTTCAATGAATTTTTAATTTTTTAAAAATATTTGCCATCAGGGAAAATGTTCTGGGTTAAAGAAGTAGGGTTGAGAAGATTGGGAACTAAGAGGCCGAGATTTTGTGTAGAAATGAATAAGTAAAATTTTGGTGTAATCCATAGAAAAAAACTTAAAGCTTCATATATATCTATGATACACACCCATATATATATATTCAAGATAATAATATACATGATAGTTTTTGCAGTAATAATCAATTGCGCTTGTGATTTTTTGACCGACTTCAAAACACAAACAATATAGTATTTTGTTTTTACATATTTCTTAACTTGAATTAGTCGCATCTTTGTTGCTTGTAGACTATATCGCGCAAATATTGTGCAAATCCTGGGAGAATTCTATAAATCTCTTCGCTGTTATACGGTATTTGCTCAATTTCCCCTGGTGTCAAACGAGTATTACCCATGTCATTTTCGCGGATCAAAACCGGTTTCTTATCAATATCATACATCGGACGCAGCAAACCACCTTCTGTGACTCCAATGATGAAACCATTCCGTGCTATCTTTCGCATCCTAAAATTAATACGGGCGATCGGAATGAATTTATTAGTTTCTCGGCTGTAGTATGCAATGCCATGACTGATAGGATTAAGTTGTCTATGACGCTGGAAAACTTCAGCCAGTACATCTGGTGCTGCAAGAAGAAATAGAAAATTAATGAGTTTTTATAATTGAAATATGAAACTTGAGTCCCACAAATGTTTCACGCATTTTTATTATTTGATATATTCTTGCCTAAAGTCTGAGATAAATTTGCAAAATATATTTTCCTTCGCCTTTAGAGAAAGACTGTGTTGATTTTACTATAACTATAATATTATTATACTTACTGAGGCAATGAGAGATAACTGATAATGAAAGGAAGAAGAGTGTTCCAACAAGGGTCCGCATTTTCTCGAAGTAGAGGAAACTTATTTATGCTTAATTTCGCCAACAGTTTCACTAATGAATTTTTCACAAAATGTTTTAGTATATATATGCTAGAGGCTTGTGTAGTATTACATGCGTCATTTCTAATTATTCTATATATCAGACCGCTGTTAATGCTAAATAATGCGGGATAGACATAGGACATTTATACACTGATTTGCAACCTATAAAGTAATTTAATAGAATATGATTTATGTATGTTCCAGATAATTCATGTCGGTTTTCTCTTTTGTGTTTGTATCGTATGACTGTGCTGCGTGAGTGTCATTTTCTCTTTATTGCGTTCACATAGGTATACCTTGCTTTTTCTATTCTGTTATCTACTCTCTTCAGCGATGGATTGAGGTGGTCAGGGTCAGCGTCGAACGTTACGAAGTTCGAGTCGGTACCTCTTACTCGTCTTCTTTTAAATTGATAGTAAAACTTATGTCATCTTTGCTAGAAGGCAAAACTTGACTATTTTTCAATAAATTATACGTTTTTGGTGCTCAACAAATAATAATCCTGACTCAGTGACTTTTTTTACCAACAATTTCAAATCCTGCATGTGCATTATATCATTCTTTAAGTGCTTTTCTCATCATAAGTTGATGAACACTTCCGCGTGTTTCCAAGAAAACTACCTGGAATCTTAGCAATGGTTCACTGGATTACTCCACTAATATTTATTAAAAGACTAATATGTTCTCTGACAGAAATGACGAATAATTACTTTTAGAAACCCATCATGGTCCAAGATGGCCGTCTGAGACACCCGCGCTAGGCACAACGCCTTCCGGCATCCATTCTCACGTGCCCACACTTCTTCGGTCTGAGAGAAGCCCACCTCAACTGGGCTAAAGTCGGGCTTTGAGCCAAGCGTTTGTCTACTTGCGGGTGTCGAGGAAGTCCCAGACGGTCTAACTCGATGAATTTCTACCTGAAACTACTCGCGATCACAATCCGCCACACCGCGTGGGCTTCTGATGTTGAGGCTGGGAATACCGAGTTTCAGTGCAAAAAAGATGACCACCTACCACGTAGCCATCCAGCTAACGCCATCTTCCCTTCGTGGTCCATGAATAGTTATTTAGATTCTCAGGTTCTGTTTTGGTTTTCCGAAATCAATTTATTAAAATTCCCGGTTTGCAGATCGTACCGATCCATGTCGAGCCAAGAACACAAGTGACAGTTTTCCGTCTGCTCGGTCTTGCTTCCGTTCCTTTCTTCTAGGCGTACATCGTTCTTATTTCGCAGCCACTGGTTGGATCATCTCACGGGCTACCGTGACTCTCATTGGCCGTTTGAGTGCTGCTTAGGACATGGCTGCCTTCTGGTTATCCCCAACATGGCCACCTTCCGGCCGCTTATAACATGGCCGTCTTCTGGTAGTGACCGGCTCGTGCTGCCTCTCGTGGTCCGTAGTGGAATCTCAGTTCTGTGCCGGTTGTGTCTGGCCGATGAGTATTGGGGCCCTCTTTGGCTGCTCGTACGTGATGGTCGCCACCTAGTTACTGATCGCTGGTTACCATGGCGACGGGCGCCGCGCGAACTCTCGTGACATGCGTGGGACAGCTGCGTCGTGTCGGTTGCGTTCCCTCCTCTCATCCTGCTTCTTTGTTTACTGGTATGTACTGGCCGCCACCTAGTTAGTAATCGCTGGTTACCATGGCAACGGGTGCAGCTCGAACTCTCGTGCTATGGACGAGGCCTGTGCCTCGTGAGAAAACCTTTTTACTCTTCTCGTGTTCCGCGTCGGCTTCTCTGGTTGTCGACTGCTCTGGTGTTGACAAACTGTCAGCTCCGAAGCGGGTCGAAGGGAGCAGAAAGAACGTGAGAAGAAGTAAGAAGGAGCAGGTCGGAGTGCTCTGGCGTGCACCAGTGCAGGATAACCAAATTCGCTATCAGTCAGCTTCCTCTTCATATTAGAGCCTCAACACTGACCCCATAAATATTTTGCCTGTTATTAAACATTCTTAATATTACTACATTGGACTGGAGTTCTTAAGAGTTCTCGACGATGGTTTTCGTATAAAATTAAAAGAGTATATGGCTTAATCTAATTATTAATCTAGGTCTGGATCTTGGATGGACGGTAATTTTCTTAAATCCGATCGTGTGAGTGGTTTTGTCTTTGCATTTGGAGGTTAGGTACGGCTTCGGCGAAACCCCAGAAAGTTGTTATTTTTCTGTTTACTCTCAAAACTTCGTTACAACTCCTATGATAGAAACTTGTCTTACAGTCCGATTATCTTCGGGGATGGCTCAAATTGAAGCTCTCAAAATTTAAAATTAAGATGAATAATCAAATATGCTATATTAGTGTCTTCTTTTTTATATCAGTGTTTAAGGAATAAGAAAAATTGGGGAAATCTGGTTTAAACCCGCACTCGCATTTTCCGCTGACAACAAAGTGCACTTCATCGGCCTAGGCCTGTAAAGTACCTCACCACCAACAGTAACCTACATTTCTACTTTGCAATTATGGTGATAATTGAGTGCGATTTTATAGAAACGAATCTTAAAAATAAGTCCAATGACATTGAAAAATGTTCATTATTTCAGATGTTATTTAAATTTTCGTATACATTGCTATTTACTCTATTCGTGCAATATCTTCATAAAAATTACCAAAATAACTTTATCCTAGGCTTATTCAATAGAGAATTTGGATAAAATCAACCTATTTATTAGAAAAATATTAAACCCTCATGTAACTATTGACATGAAAAGAATTTGAGCAATGATTTAAAAACAGGTGGTCTCATGCATGTGACCGGTACTGTATAAATATTAAAATTGAAAATAATTTTAAAAGTAATCTAAAATAAGTCACAATTTCCAGAAAAATTGAAACTAAGTTATGTTAAAATTTTTAATACATGCAGTATAAATAATGAGAAAGGTGATTATAGTATTTCGCCGCGAGCTCTTGACAATATCGAAAAAGGAATAACTGGAATATAGAGATCTTCAATGTAGATTTGATACATAATCTCGCCACTATATCGAAATTACAAAGCATACACCATTTATGAATCTTCATTAAAAAAATTCCGTTATGTGATTAGCCACTTTATCGGAACCTCCTCTGCTTGTCTCAACACTCCCTTAAGAATCTCTATTATATTATTAGTAAGAATTTCTTTTAAGTATCATAGAATTTTTTCAGATGTTATGTGACTCCCAGGAATATGAGAAAGCGGACTACTACTTTAACAAAGCAATGGAAAAAGATCCAATGAATGCAACAATCCATGCTCACAGAGGTTTACTGCAATTGCATTGGAATTCAAATATAGAAAAAGCCGTTTAAAATACACTTGTTGATTATACGAACGTAGCATCTACACGGAGAAAATCGTTGACTAATAGTTAGTTCATGATAAACGACTTAGTCGTGTGGCTGGAAACAAAAACTTAATAGGCGATTGAATGTTGTATTGGCACGACTTATTCGTTTTTCGGGAGTAACCATTCGTTTCGTCCACACTAACATCCATATGGTCGTGAGTAGTGCCATCCACACTGCTCTGTACTTTCGCTACACGACTGAGTCGTTTGGGCTGCACGAGTGAGTCGTCTGGGGCACTGAATAGCTCCGTATGGCATAGCGAAAGTTGTCTAATGTTGCCGAAAAGTGCCGAACACGCTGAGCATGTTGAATTTAAATATATTTATAACTTTCCAGTGCTGCGTGACAAAAACTGTGTTCATTTTAAACATAGTTTCTCTCTGATTTAAACAAATTTTGTTTGATTCAAATACAATTTTATTTAATATTTAGGTACTGTAAAATCTATGAAAAAATGTAATTCAATTTTAATTCAATTTAAATTAGTTTATTCAGGTTATGGATTCGTGGCATCTTATTATTATTTTACTGGTGAGACCATTCGTCGAATGGCTAAAGCTATAACCAAACTTTTTACAATACATAGTAGATAAAAAAACCGAATATCCAGATTATTATCTCAAATACGTCGCAAAACTCTACATGCACCAAGTGTTAAATGAAGTGAAGAATATTTACTTGCCAGGTCTAATGATGTATTTCTACGAGGAAATTACACTTGCGATAAGCACGAAAACGAAGCTAGCTGTGACCCTGGTTAAACAGGCGTCCACACAATAGAAATTTTCATCTTGAATATCAAACAACTTCACGCGTGGGGAATTTACTAAATTTTTATTTTACTTTATTCGAAATTCAACGATCTATGGATGCATCTCAACGTGTTCTGTAACTTTCTTTATGCCAATTCAGTGGCTCAGACGACTCATTTGTGTAGCCCAGACAACTCAGTCGTGTAGCGAAAGTGCAGATTAGTGTGGAACGCACTACTTACGACTCTGTGGAGTTAGTGTGGCCGAAACGAATCGTTACTCTTGAAAAACGAATGAGTCGTGCCAATACAATATTCAGTCGTCTATTGAATTTTTTCTCAGCCACAAGTTTTCACTCAAAAAAATACTTTTCAGTTTTATAAGTAAAATAAAAATTTAATTTAATTTCAATGCAACTCAATATACTTTTTTCAACACAGGCAATCTGAAAGAAGCCATTCGCCTGTTCAACAAAGCTCTGATGTTAGGACGAAAAGCAATGCAAGTCACGCACATTTTTAGTTTGAAAGATGCTGCAAAGACTCAGCTTATAGTATCCGAAAGATTAGGGAAGAATCTGGCCTCAAATATGCATGTAATATCTTAAAAACTTTTACATCAAATAGAAACGAATGATCATACACACATGGTTTATGATTAATTTGATGCACTCATTATATTGAAAGACGAGTTTTGCATCCGAAGATATGTAGCTGTAATTATAAATTGTTATTAAATATTTTGAACAGGCAATGAATTATCAAGTGTTTATGTCCATTTATTCAAGCTTTGATTTTTTCATTTTAGTTTTTTCCTGTACTCTTTCCTGCCATTTCCATGTGGGCGCGAAAAAAGGATAGAAAAAAAGTTGTGTTCTCATTTTTTTTCGTATCTTGCATAGTTTGGACGCAAAATATAATTTCTCAATTTTTTTAGTGGATAAATCCAGAACCGTTGGTCAAAAAAGGCTAGATAAGGTAATTGACCTTTCTTTTTGGCACCTAAAAACGTGTGCTTCTGGAAGAACCTCCGTAGAAAACAAAGATTTTCCAACACCATCAAATAATAAGTATAGGCTATTATTATAGACATAGTCATGACTAAACATTTTCTGAGAATGAGGCATGTCCTGAATATGAAGCGGATCTTGCTCGATGGGTTGTTAAAGAATTGCGATAATTGGAAAAGGAATCTGAAATAGTATGCATATGCTCTATACCCATGGCAGACATGACTATTTGACTAAAGAACATACGGCGTTCTTTAGGGAAGCAACAACCTGCCAATTGAAAAGAAAGATTGAGATTATTCACAATGAAATGGTAAGTATATAGGAGCCTCCGACAAAGATTACAACTTGAGTTACCATGATTCTGGAACCATACTCATTTTGTTCGATAATGCAAGTGGGTAGGATGAAAATATCATACTATGTACAATTTCTACTCACTTTAAACACCGAATCGTTCTCCTTTCTTTTAATAGACAGAAATATATATCTTCCACAAAGCGTGTAAAGAATATTCAGATCAAATTGCGATTCATAGACTCACTGAGATTCATGACATCATTGGACAAATTAGGGTCATATTTCTACGAATATAGAACAGTAAGTATAGTTTTCTGACATCTTAGTAATGCAAAAATACAGATGCTCACACGTAAAGGTTGTTCTTCATTATGAGAATCTTGAATCTAAGGAAAAACTCAAATAGACGGTGTATGATCAGAGTTTTATTGTAAAACTCTCGGTTCTTAGTATACTTTTACATGAATATAGATATGTCACTGCTGGCAGATATCATTGACAATTTGAGAAACCAACTTCTTAAAAGTGAAAGCCTATGGGCTTGATCCAGCATAATATTGTTCTACTCCTGGTTTAAAAAAAGAATGCCATGTTGAAGTATACAAGAATAAGGATGTGAATTTCTTTAGTTGAAAGCTGGACCTCTTCACTGACATTGGTAAAGTCATGATTATTTAGCTAGGCATTTGGGATGGAGGAAGTCAATTTTCCAACCGTTACGCCAAAGCCATACCTGGAAGTTTTCGATGACAATCTGCAGATAATTTATGTGGTATATTTTGTTGTACTCACCCTGTATGTTTAAGCAATTAAGTTTGGGACCTCGGATTCGAAATCAGCGCTGCGGAAAAATCCCGAGTAGTAATCTTGAGTCATATCGGTTTAATTTTACAAATTGGGTCCGCTATATTGTATCCGCCATTTAGAATGTTGACATTGGAATTAAATTTGGCGATCCCGCAAATCGTCGAACCGTAATTTTTAGCCTAATCGTTTTTCCAACCATTCTGGTTCTTACATATTGGATCTGCCATTTAAAATTTCGACATTTTTACTTTGGACTCGAATTCAGCGACCCCAAAATTCATTAAATTTCTAATACCCTCATGCCTAGACCTATTTTCCACAGCCGAGCAATCGTCAATGAAGATCTAGTGTATGTGGAACTTAGATTGTGGTTTTGTAGAATAAACCAATGTATAGGGGTTTGTGTGCTGAAAATGTTCAAAACCTGGATCTATGACTTTGACTATGACTATATCGTCCATCTAGTTTCATAAGGTCGTAAGCCTCACCATTTTCAAAAATTATTTTCTCATTACATTTCATATTTTATAACGTTTCACGTCGATTATTACTTTTATATCATTTTTCTGTAGAATTAAAATCTTGGGCTTTGTCTAGAATCGGCTCGGTTGAGCCCGGTTGCTTGTAAGTTGGTTAAATAAACTCAAATATATTTGAATAATGTCTTTTCTCTGACTTTGCTCAATCGTCGCTCAATTAGTCCACATCCTTCATCTATCCTGGGGGTATAGTGAAACGAGAGCGAAGACTACGGACGATAGAAAATCTGTCTCTGTCCCTTGAATGTAAATTCGTAAGCTAAATTTTGATCCGAATTTCAATATTTTTTCGTTTACCCTTATCTCTATATCTTTATTTGCCTTTTCGTTATTTTTGTAAACTAATTCGCTCTTTATTTTTTTATTTGGTTGTGCACTTTCGCTTTTTATCGGTTTTTGCATTTTTACTGGATTTGATTCAATCGAGTATTTTATTTGTGGTAATTCTGATAACCACCAAATCTTCTTTTTATAATCCATTTTTCAGCCTATTTTCTCTATCATGTCCGTGCCAATAGTACCTGTGGATCGTAAGTTAGGTACTAATCCAAACAAAGTGTATTTAATAACGTGTCCGATCTTGATGGTAATTAACACCTGACTTATTATTCTTAATCTCTGGCCGTTTGCCCCAATTATGTCTGATTTATCTTTTGTTTGATTTCATAATCTAAGTTCTTAACTGTCTCGATACCCACGGCTTTAGCTGCGCGGTGAATCTCGACTCGGGATGAGTCCAGATGTCAAGCCATTTTGAGCGCGTATAGCACTCGGATGGGTGACCATCTAATGTCGAGCGGGATGTTTGACTCGGGAGGTACGATTTTCTGCAGTTTTCTTCTCCCCTGGCCAAATGGCCAGACAAATGCGAGTACTTCTAATAAAGTAGGATACAGACGCGAGTTATCACTGGTTGTAATTAAATTCATACAGTGATTCTAAGACGACCTTAGTAAAAAGAAAAATTTGCACAGGCTCATACTTAGTGAAGTGGAGTCTTCTGGCGGTACATGTACTCATGCTAAAGAACTCAAATGATATTTTAGCAGCGAGGGTGACACGTGTATAGACCTCTGTTTCACCGGGGTTATAAAATAAAAGGCATAGTACAATAGGCCCTTAACCGCAGTGCTATAGGACTTAAATGAACCAGCTTAAAAATTCAATAATAATACTGTTTAGTGTGTTTGTGCCTTTATCTAGATATTCTGGATTATTCAAGTGTTTGTGTCTTTATCTAGATATTCTGGCGGTATTCGGTTTCCTTAGTTATTTTCCGCCTTTAATAACTACCGCTTGCGTTTCCCTGATATATAATATACCAAAAATTACGTGGACGTGGTCTTTAACCCCGCAATTATAGCATGTAATGGGTTGACGTGGTCTAAAATTTGTTCCTTGATCATTTGAGTTCGGATCTGCTAAATCCTGAGCTCTTGGCTGATTTGAAAAAAGTCAGCACGGTAAATATAACAAGGTTTATTTAACAACTTACAACGTTGGTGGAACCTGTTGGCCCACAAGCGATGGTGATACTTGACGTCATTTCCCGAGAGCAGTTTGAGAGGATTTTGGCGGATGATGTTAGGATAATTCCTTATTGACTTTGTCATAACTACCCACCTCCTCTAATTTATTTAATCCATCGTTCATGTTCTGTAGTGTCAAGTTCAATGTAAGTCTCGTCTGTTTTCTGATTACCTTCGCCGACTTGTTTTTTTTTCTTCGGGGTTAGATTGTATTTTCTTTCCCTTCTGTAGAACCACTTCATCTTTAATTTTTACTTTTTGATTTCTTTATATGTTTAAGTATTTTGTCGTTATTTATTTAATTTTTTCTTCTTCCAAGTTTCTTTGTACTCTGCTGTTATTCTGCTTTCCTTGGTTCTGCTGCTGAAAATTATATTACATCTAAATTCTACTTTATTTTCCACTAGAATTCTAGCTCGTCCTCTCACAGCAGTATTAACCTTTATTTTCAAGATCTATTTTTTTCAAAATCTATCAAAATTATTTTACTTAATATTTAAATTATCATTCAAATTTAAAAAATATATTTTTCGCTTAAATTAACTTTATAGTAATCCTGCTGGTATGTATCTGAAGGGTTTTTTGAATTCATTGTTCTGTAGTGTTTGTAATTAAGTAGATAACATTTTATTGTAGTGTCCTTCCTTTAATGTTTCTTTTTGTTAATTCTCCCTTGCGTTTCTCTTCTTTTCTCCTCTACCAACAGCCTTACTTCTTCGAGTTCCTGTATCGCCTTCTCTTTTTCTGCCTGTTCTTCTTTTCGTTCAATTTTGTTTTCTTCTTTCTTTTCCTTCTCGTTTTATTCTCTGTCTTTTTGTTTTGTATGTGTTTGTGTTTAATTTTGTCGTTATCAATGTTTTAAAATCAATTTGTTCGCATGCATGAAATTTCAAAAACTTTGAATCAATCTTTTAGTAATGTATTTCCTAATATCCCTAACATTACAGCTATACAATAATGTAATGTTTTTATAATTTATCTCGTAAATTGTCGGTAAAATTTTGGCTTTATTAACGAGTGGTACTCAAAACTTTAGCTCAACTTGTTAGCTATTCTTTGCTCTTTATTAGATAAGGTTTTGTCACTTTTTCCAATTTTTCCGCCAATTTAAAATCTTATTGGCCTTCACCAGACATTGTAATATCTAGACTGTTTCATTTGAGTTTTCTACATTTTTAACTACTTCCTACCTCATTATTTTTAATTTTCGTATCCTATCTGCCCATTTTCTCATTATTGCAATTCGATTTCGTTTTCATCTTCTAAATCTGTGTTTAACGGTTGAATCAGTTGGAGTCCATTCTACCTAACCTCTAGAAGTATTGAACGTTCTAGAAACTTTGATAGATCTTTTCAGCATAATCTTTAGAGGTCATCTCTTTTATCGATATTTCTAGAAAGATTGACCGAAGATCCGATGGAGGAAAGATCCATAAAAGTTTCTATAAATGTTTAATCGTTCTAGAAGGTAGGTACAGTGGGGGTAATGAACTATAAAAGCGGGGCTCTAGCGAAGCACAGTAAGTTCATCTACGACACTGAAATAATTAGCCTTAAAATATACATAAAGTGAAAAGTATGAAAGTATGAAGAATGTGAGGAAGGACTTGTATAGAACGATACAGCTAAAGATAAATCAAAAACGAAAATGTCTACATATTGCAGAGAAACTGGAATGTCTCAAAGCTCGTTTTAATTTACTCACAAAAAGAGCTAGCGGCGCAAGATCCTTCGTGAACAGAATGCTTTATAAATCAATGCTGTGCTCAATACATATTATCTGAAGATTGTTATGGAGATACCTGAGGATACGAATTTCAAATCAAAAAGTGAAGAAGTATACTAAGCTACTGATTTAAAATTCTGGATTGCTAACTATATAAGACACCCTGTCCTGCAAGAAATGGAGGAAAATCAAGGGAAAGACTAGGGATGGACTTTGCATTCAGTTTTGAGTTTAGAAGCCAATATCAACAAACTCTTTCGTATGAAAAGTAGCTCCTATATCGAACTTCCTCCATGGATCAACAGAAAAGAAGCTTGTATCAACGTGAAAAATTCACAACTCGAGGGGAAATGATGCCCACTTTAACATTTGGGAGGTTGCTACACTATTTGATAGTGAAGTTAAAGTTTCAACATTAAATAAAGAAAAGTGTATTTCGTTCATAAAGTATGTTCAGGAAACTCAAATCAAATTCAGGTTCATAGACTCATTTCGATCCATGGCCTCTTCCCTGGAAAAGTTACCATCCTGCCTCACTGACTATAAAATTGGGAATGCAGTATTTTCCGATATCGAAAAAGAAAAAATTGAGCTCCTCGCGAGGAAAGGTGTTCTTCCTTACGAATGCCTTGATTTGAGAGGGAAACTAGAAGAACGTCAGCTGCCACCAAAAGAAAAATTCGACAGCACATTGAATGACTCGTCAATATCTGATGAGGATTGTACACATGCACAACAGGTATGGTCTGCGTTCAATCTGAAAAATCTCGGTGAATATGTAAAACTGTACATGATGACAGATGTACTACTTTTGGCTGATGTTTTTGAAAGTTTCCGAGAACAATATCTCAAGGCTTTCGAGTTTGATCCCACACACTACTACAACACTACAAGAAGGGTGGAGTGACCCAATGCCAACAATAAGTATATCACAGTTTTCAACGAAAATGGGGAGATAATCTACATTATATATTTTGATGCAAACAACCTGCACGGTTGGGCAATGGGACACCAACTCCCTTATGGTTGTTTCGTACTAGAAGTAGATTTAGATTATTCACCCGAACTCCATGATGCACACAATGACTTGCCGTTCTGTCCAGAATACTCGGAACCACCAGGGACAAGCCAAGATATAATCCTAACTACTCTCCTGCCGAAACAAAAGTAAGTTTTTCATTACCGGGCTCTCAAACATGCATTAGCGAAAGGACTAAAAAACTTGTCAAAATTCACAGAGTTCTTAAATTTAATCAGCGTACATGGCTCAAGGAATATATTGATCTGAATAGGAACCTCAGAATAAACGATAAGAATGAATTTGAAAAGAACCTATTTAAATTGATGTATAATGCAGCTTATGGTGAAAAAATGGAGAACGTACGGAAACATGTCAATATGAAACATCAATATGAAATGATGGTGTTGGGGGTAATGACAGTGGGAAGAAAAGGTATGAAAAAGATGACCTCAGCAACAGTTTAGTACAGTTTCGATCGACATGGAGTTCATCGTGGACGTGTAAGGCTTCAAGAAGCCCGTCAACCAATTTGTCTTCAAGGAGTTGGCTATAATTCCTCTTCAGGAAGACGCTCAACCTGTGGTCTACCTGTTTGAACTACCCTGCTACTGGGATTCACTGACTGCAAAATACAAGAGTGAAAATTGGTGGCTGACGCACAATCACCACGGTCTGGAATGGACTTCCGGTGACATACCATACGTAGAAGTAAAGCTTATAATTCGAGATAAACTGCGTGGCGCTAGTGCAGTCTTCGTTAAAGGATTAAAAAATAAAAAAATGGTTGGACTAGTTTCTATAAAATGTAATTAATCTGGAAGATCTGCGCTGTCCTTCATTAAAAAAATTGTACAGCCAGGTTTCAACAAGGCGCAATCACCGACTTCAGTGCTGGAATGCAACTTGTGCAGTTTGAAATTATGTCGCTCTTAAGACCTGGTTCTTGTTTGATAAGGAACAGTCGACTATCAGGCATTACTCTGGAAGTAGAGTACTCTTTAAGTAGTGATACGACGGATACATCCATAAGCAAAACAACGATCAGAGACTTTTATAACCATTGTAAATTTATGTTCTAACTATGTTTAGTTTCGTCACATTATAGGATGAGATTTTCTCTTGTAAAATTAGGCCTAATGTTTTTTCTTGAATAAGCCAAACATTTAATTTTACATCGAATGGAGATTTATTTAAGCCCATCAAGTTAGTTAAGAATTAGTAAAGCTCATTCGGTATCTTTCTTTCCAGCGTTAAATATTACAAACATCGTTGGGTTGCATTCTGAAGCCAAATATTGCTTACCATCAGCGGTGCACAATCATTGACGTTGTTGGGCTGCATTTTAAACTTTGGACTTTATTCAAACATTGCTAGTCACGCACCGTTGGGTTGCATTTTGAAAATTTCGTGCAATCTCGCCTCTTTCAATACTCGATAAATAAGCATTTTACGTATAGGTTAAATTAGGTTGACTTGGACTTAGTTAGACCAATATTTAAGAAATACAAATGAGAAAACTAAAAACAGGGATAAGGAAATCTGAAGTTCAAAAGAATTCATGAATGTTTAAAATAGTAGATCAAAGTTTCTAGAAGCTTTGAGAGTGCCCTAGCTCACAAATGTTTCTAGAACTTTCGATTAAAACAGGGACTCCTGATATTCTGGAACCGTCCATCTAGGTTGGTCTTGCAGGGACACACCTAGTGAGCGAAACATGAATTCGTTCCAGCATTTTAGAATATTGGACTCCTGCTAGAAAGTTTAACAATTAAGAATCTCAGAGACGCAATATATCTACATTGATCGAAACTCCTAGAAAAGCAAATTTCTAGAAGGTTCCAGAATTTAGTGAATCCCTGATCTCACGTGCGCCTTCTACATAAAAGCAGATAATGGATTCGGTCGGTAAAACAGGGACCAACCTTGGTGTCCAAGTCGATATTGCATGTCAGGGCCCTACCTCATCGGCAGAACAATTACCGACTCTCGGTAACTGACCGGTCACTGTTTTATCAGGCGATTATCCCCAGAACTTTCATAGCTTAACTATTCATGTATGAAGTTTTTGGAACGCCGCAAGGGTTATCGTATGTCCGAAGGAAAAACAACTTTCTGACAGATTGTTGATACATGTGACCTAATTCGCTCACGTGCCTCCAAGTAAAGTCTTTAGATTATAAAATATGTAAAACTTTCAGCAACCAACTTTGGGGAAAATAAATCAATTTTCACATTTCTAGCTTAATAAAAAATGCATGAGTTCAACAAACGACCTTTGGTAAAAATGCACACATACACGTATGAGTATCAGAACTACCCCGCGCCAAACCACCCTTATACTAAGCAGCATGCAAAATTCCAGATATCTGAACGTCCGCGAAGAAAGGGACCTAATGCGTCAAAGCTGAATTTCACAGGACGGGCGATCGTAGCAGAGTCCGCAAGCCAAAATTTGAGTAGTGGCGATGCGTCTACGAAAATCACCCCCTCCACTTACCAATAAACTTGTATGCACGAGCCAGTGTAGGTCACGGACACGTCGCGTCCATCTATGTGGTAAATGGTGGGGTTGGCTTTCTTAGGACTCTTGCTCGGTCTCCGCGTACGCTTATAATGCCTATGTTTGTAGCTTAATAACAAAACAAGTAATTAACCTAAGCATTTTCTGATTATTGGAAATGTAAGAGTAACTCACAAATTATCGATTGGCGTAAGAAAATGAAAATGGATTCTTTCGGCATTGGGTCCCTTTCTTCGCGGACGGTCACATATGATAAAAGGGTTGAGTTTAATATATTCCAAATGTGCATGAAACACTTGACCCGTAATTTATCTCAGAAAATAAAGGTGACTAACCCGCCTCCGGACACTTGAATCTTGCTGTCATTGCAAAAAATTCAGCATGGTAAGAGTCCCCAACGAATTCATGCCATTTCTCTGATCAATCAATTTTGTCCACCTCAAATTCCTTAACCCCTTTTTCACCATCGAGGCGCATCGACCAGAAATCAATTTCGCAGTTTAACGGGGACCTTCATTCGATTAAGATCACTTTGGGAATTTTTCCCTTTCCTCACAGGGAGAATTATACTCGATCGTCCTCTAAAATCATCAGAGCCTAATTCAGGTGCAGAGGGTTTTATTTTTGCATGCCAGGACAGTGTCATTTCCACCTTAGCGTACCGTAACCGCATTTTAGGTCAAGAAGTTCCCTTAAGAAGTTCTCTTACGGTGTTGGCCGCAACCCTGCCCTGGCGAACGCTTCAAGTGAGATAGAGTCAATTGTCCAAAACGAGAAGTGCCAAATTTTCTGGAACTACGATTTTCGGACAGCAGTCACCGTTGCACACTCGAGGCCTGACATTGTTCTCCAAGACTTCGAGAAACGAACTATATTCGTGATCGAATTCTCGGCT
>JAABKJ010006722.1:0-21661 GCA_011634705.1 Andricus grossulariae
TATATATATATATATATATATATATATATATTTGGATATCTATTTTTGCAAATGACGGCGGAATCCTTGATCTATTGAATGATCGAAAAAAATATAAAAATTTTGGTAAATGACGAAATGGCTAATTTTCTGAAAATATTACAACCAGATTTTTTCGAGAGCCCACGTTTTAAAATTTTTGAAGTGATAACTTCTTATGACGCTGTGTAAACTCGCAAAACTAGCAGGATTTGAGGGGAAATACGGGTAACGCTTCAGGCGTAACGCTGCCTCTCCTCTATCTCTTCTTGGCTACTCCCACAGACTGACTCTTCCAATCCCTCTCCCTCTGTATCTCTCCTTCGCTGCTTCCACTTCACTCCCTCTCACCTCTCTCTCTCTCTCTCTCTCTCTCTCTCTCGTTTTTGTGCACGATGTTTCCAACACGATTTATATCTCATTTCAGTGAAAATGCTGCATGTTTCTTTTTATGTTGAAAAAGTTCAAAGAAAAACTACTTCAATTTACACCATATGAAGTTATCTTCTGCCTGGCATTCTACGACGGCTCACGTTTTTATTCAATTTTTTTTATGATATATTGCTGAAAATGTGCACTAATTTTTTTATACGTGCTTTTATTGGGTAAACCATTGTTTCGGGAAGAAAACATTTTTTTGTCAAAATTTTGCACTCTTGTGTAAACTGCTAAGAAAAAGGGTAAATGTGAAGAGTAAAAAGTTATTTAGAAATTAAATTTATACAAAACAGTCTTTTGCACTTTTTAAAAGGTTGCGTTCTATTGACTTTAATTTTTACAAATAGTACCGAAACAATCGTAATGCATGCTGATAAAAATAGAATCAATTTCTTCCATGAAAATTGCAAAACATTGAAATAAACTATAGTTTACTGAAAAATAAGTGATCTTTTTAGAGATCGTGTTCCTTTTGTATATAGAACATATGTTTAACGGATTTTTGTTTATAGAAGAAAAAAATCTACAGTAATAGCGAAGACATCGAGAGCATAGATAGCCATGATCAACAAATATTTTAGTTGATGAAATGAAACCTTTTAAAAATTGTTTCTTGAATAAAAAATTTAGTATACATATTAAAAATCTGCCCAGTTCGCACAAAAATTAACGACGTCTTTACGACATCATTACGACATCCTTACGACAACTTAACGACATCCTATCTCCATGTCGTGAAGGTGTCTTCATGATATCGTCAGATCGTACGACGTCCTTACGATATCGTAAAGACACCCTATCGACATGGAAATAGGATGTCGTAAAGTTGTCGTAAAGATGTCGTAACGATGTCGTAAAGGCGTTGCCAAATTTTGTGCCCACTGGGTGGACTTTTTGAGAAAATCCAGTTTTATTATTTTCAGAAAATTATCCGCCATTCTATCATTTTCCATTTTTTTTAATTATTTTATAGTTTAAAGATTCCCTCATCATTTACAAAAATATATATCCAAATATGCGAATTCAGTAGAAAAATACAGCCTTTCACGTTTTCTATCGCTTTCTTCCCGTGCGCATTGTTCTACGCCGTACGCACGAAGTAGTATAGACCTGTTAATTTCGAATACGGAAGTACTGATGCCACAATTACACTTTCCTCGAATTTGATAAGGTCTGGCGTCTTTTTGCTAATATTTATTAGTAGAAAAAGAAATGTATAAATAATTTTTTGCTTGTTATTTGAAAAAAGATAAGCTATGTGCGAATGCAGTTAAAAATAAATCTAAAAGCTGATTGATCGATTTTGGAAAACTGATCAGGTTTTTAATTTGGCAAAAGAAATTCCAACTGAATCATGAAAAATGATTTACACAGGAAGAAAACGATGTTATATTTACACGACATGCGTATTTCTGTTTTCGTATCTTTCACTTTCTTATTTACTAGATAAAACACACGTTTCGCAAGAGAAATTAAGAAATTTAAACATTTTTAAAAGTGGCTATCATACGGGTATTAAAATTTGGTACGACTTTCACACCATCTGTATTTACATGCCCTCTTTTCCTTTCAGTGGAAAAGGTACATCCTATGTTTTCATATAAAATTTTTTCAATTTCTTGACTCACATTTTATTCAAAAACTTCTTAAATAATATTTATTTAAACATCTGAATGGATTTCGAGGTCGGATTGATTGCACGGTTTAAAAGCTTGCTATAAAGTGTTTTGTTATATGGTCTTCAATCAAAAATATAGTTAAATGTATAGATACAATATTATTTTATTATACTTACCTATATAATTAGGAATAAAAAACAAGGATGAGACGAGAGTATAAGCGATCCTCATTTTTCCCAAGTGAAGAAAAAACTGATTAATGCCGTAATAAAGAATTTGATTGAAAGTATGGATGATAAATATTCTGGTGCTTCAGTTGAGTATATTTACCTTTATAATATAGTCGTTATCTCATGAATTATAGGTCTCAAGCTTGTCTTTCTAAGAGTATTTAAATTTTCAAATTGAAAAATTAGTCCAAGGACAGAAATTCAGCTAATAAATTTGTCAAAACCGATATCAAAATTTATATAATATTTAAAACTTACGATAGAAAAAGCCTTACAAAGAATGAAAGGGGGGAAGGGTGGTCTAAAATTCCAAAACAACCCTCAAATCGTTTATAGATGATCTCTCGGATTATTTGTTCTCATTTAATTTTTTATGTATGAATGTTTCAGAAATTTTTACTTTCGTATGTGAACGAGGACGTTGCTGAATATTAAAATGCGACTGTGATCATAAGTCAAATAAAAAAATTTCGCATTATTTTAAAATTAATAATACCACTCAAGAAACCAAAAAAGCTTGGCTTCATAAATCTTTTGACAGTTATCAAATTCAGTTAAAAATAGTATAATAGTACAGGGAATCATCGTAGCTCAAGCGGTATCGTGATTGTCTTATGTTCCAAGTTACAACACTGCAGCCTTAGCAACCACGCTGGCGCGGGTTCGATTCCTAAAACAGGAAGTGAGGCTGGATGTGTTTTCAGAAAGTTTTGCTTCTTTCCCTTATTATACTACCCCACATATACCCTACAGTTTATAAGTGACCCTATAACACAGACGCTAATGACTCTGGCATTTAGAGATGCATTCGGGCGGGATTAGACAAGAAAACATCGATTTCGGGAACCATCCCGACTGACGACAGCGAGAAGTTGTCCCGTATCTCGTGATTTTGGTCGAGAATCTCGGAAAACGAGCAAGATCGGGCAAGGTTCTCGATAAAGTTTACAATCTGATATCTCACGTAAATATAAAAACTGATGCATCAGAATTTGGAGAATACGAAAGTGGAATCACATGAAAACAAACAAGAAGGCCAAAAAAGACCATTGGAGGCTTCGTGGTCAACAAAATAATAATTTAATATTAACTGAAGTAAAATAATTTTACAAAAACTAACCACTTCATCTATAACACCATTAGGTTAGAAAATTGTAAACAAAAATTAAGATTCTTACGACAGAAAATCTAAAAAAGTGTATTCGAATATAAATCAAATGTATACGAAAAATATAACGAATTTTTGGAAAAATAATAATGTGAACGTCCCAGTAATCGTGACGACATTTTTATTGCTTTCCATTTAATTTTAATGCATTGAAATGTTATTTGCTACTATAAAATGGTAAAAATTAATTTCTTTTATTATTAAATGTTACTTTTAACACATTTTTGAACAATATATTCAAATTATAACTAATTTTCACGGTTATTGGGATCGTCACGATTACTGGGGCATTTAACATATATTTTAATTTGCTTTATTGGGCTATACATAATTTTTTTACTAAAATGAATTTCATTTCTACCTAAGAAAATGTTATATTTGTTTTCTTGTTTTACTGATTATGAGAAATAAGAGTAGTTCCTTTATATTGTCTATCCTTCTGAGTTTTAAATTTGTTTACAATTTTCTAACCTAATGTTTTATCAATGAATTGCTTAGAGTTTGTAAAATGATTATACTTAATTACTTGATTTAGTATCAAATCATTACATTGAAGAGCTCGAAGTTGACGATGGTTCTGTTCAGCCTTCTTAGTCGTCGTGATTCCACTTCCATAATGTTCAAATTCTGCTATCTTATTTTTGAGATTTACGCGAAATGTCAAACTCAAAATGTAAACATTATCGAGAATCTTGCCCGATCTTGCTTGCATATTCAATCCAACAGAAAATCTTAGATTATCTTTGAATAAAATTAAGATTCTACTAATTATTGTTTTCTTTCAAGGTCGGCATCATCGGTAGGAACCAAGCGGTGGAGGATGTAGCCTATGTCCTATTCTCTATTTTTAATGTAATTTGGGCAACCGTGTACTTGGAGACTTGGAAACGCAGAGGTGCAGAATTAGCCTACAGGTGGGGCACTTTCGATCAGCGAGATGATTTATTACTTGAGCCAAGGCCTCTTTTTACGGTAAGAAGCATATCTTTTACATTGAGTTTCGAAATCCAATTTACATTAGCTTTAAAAATGAAAGCAAATGATACCCTAATTTATCCCTAATTTATCCCTGATAATTTCTTCATTTTCCCTGAGCATTAAATATTCAAAGAAATTTTTAATCTAAAAGGACGAATTATCAACAAATTTTAATTTTTAAGGTGGTTCCACACTCAATGAAGTAATTCAATTTTCAACCACAAAAGATGAATTTTCAATAAATAATTGTGTGATAATAGATATTTCAACCAAAAATATTTCTATTTTTAATTAAAAACGTTTGAATTCAATCAAAAAATACGAATTTTTAACAAAATAGTTCAATTCTTGACCAAGGAAGATTAAGTTTCAATTAAACAGTTGCATTTTTGGCCAAACAATACAATTTTCAACAAGAATATTATAACATAGAACTTTTTATAACCGGAATAAAATAATTTTGATATAAAAATTTCCACTTTGTTATCCTTGAAAGTTATTTAAAGTGCCTCTGATAGGAAATCTCTGACTTTCTCTGAACAGTAAAGTTCCCTGCTGACTATTTGTATTCATAATTTCTTATAATATTGCATTACTTTTCAGTACTTCTCAGCGTTAAATTATTATTATATATTTAAAAAAAAATGTTTGACTTGTAAGGTCATCCGCGGCTAGAGACCGGACTCCAAGGAATAGTTTTGTACAATTTCATCTCGCTGAAATTTCCCACTCTAGCATACCTTCTAGGACAGAAGGAGCAGGAGTGAACCATGATCGTAGCTTCCGGAGCCTATACCTTCTCATAATAATAATGTGACTAAACAAATAATATAAGCGTATTGCGTAAATATAATAATTTCATGAATAAAGTAAAAGGTATCAAATGACATACTTTACCATTTATTAATTATAATAATCTCTTTATCATATAAATACAAGGTTCAATACATTGGCGGATTTAGGCATTTGCCGCCCCTAGGCTAACAGAAATTTGCCGCCCTTAGGCGAACAGAAATTAACAACTCGACTTTGAATCCACAATAAGACATGTATACTCTGTTCCCCGAGAGAAGGTCCTACAGACGCGCATGGGGTTGTGATTTCTCGATGCCGGAGTGTCCTTACTTTTTTTTGCACATAGTTTCTTCATTTATTTTCTCATTGGTCCCTTGGTCCGAGTTGAATATTTATTACTTTCCTTGGGTTTCTTTCTCAAATTTTTCGAAAGATTTCTACCAGATGTTAGCCATAAAAGAAGAGGACCACACCGCGTGCAGGTCTCGAGTTACAAAAAGTAAAAAGATAAAAATTAATATTTCTCCAATCACCGACTTGAAAGTAATATATTTGGAATGTGCACATTATTCCAATTCCAACGACATGTAATTTGTCCATATAGGTTGAAAATTGTAGAACCAATCAATATTAAATTAAATATTCAGCTAAAGTTTCTTCAATTAAACTTCTTCAAATCTTCAACTTTTCGAAGCAAGTAATATATCATTGGAATCGGAAAAATTCGTAGATACTGATTATATCATTTTCAAATCGCTTATTGCAAAATCGACAGTTTTTAAATTTCCTTTCTTTGAACTGTCTGTGGGAAAAGATCCCTGCTGCGGTAACGTCGCCGAAATAGATATCAATGAAAAACCAGACTGTCGACCAATGTTGTAAATCAATCAAGAAAATAGTTTTTCATGAAGTTGAAGGACTTCACTTCGGATTGGCTGAAACATGCCAAGAAATTCCGCCTTCTTGAAAAAATTTAACAATAGGCTGCGCGAAGAAAACAAAAATTGGTCGTTCTTCCAAATGGTTCAATATTTATACCTCACACTTTTATTTTTAGTCACATTATTAATATTGTATTATTATAATTATTCCACGAGCCAGTTTCGAATTATTTTCCTTTTTTTAGTACAATTGAATAAAATCTTGTTTTTTTTAAATATTTTTTTATATATATTATTTCATGTTTTTAAGTCTTTTGCAAATATGCAAACAATCAAATTAAATTAAAAATTATATTGAAATGCAAGATTTTACTGTAACAAACATACCCACATAGCAAGTCAAATGAAAGCTTATAAAAATATTCAGCGACACTCGAGAATTCATATGATAAAATTTTTATAGATATGAAGATTTGTGAAACAACCCTTTGATATTTAATTTCAGGGGACTCTAGAAATTTCACCAGTCACAGGGAGGTTGGAACCAACGTATCCAAGATGGAGGAGAAACGTGTTTCGATATTTTGTAAGCGTTCCGATCATCGCCATTTGCTTATTCTTCGTATTTATCGTCATGATTCTCAGCTTTCAAATTCAGGTAAAAATTGTTAAGCAATTTCATATCAATTGAAAACAGTTCAAGAGCAAACATAATCATAAAAATCATTTTCATCTCAAAATTCGTTTGAAACATTTAAAACTTTAAAAGTGGAACGCGGTGGAGAAACTAATTTATTGCAACATTTTTTATCATTTTTCAATGTTGCACACGTTATGCGTCAACGTTACCGTTACTTCCTAACAAATTTTAACTGAAAAAATAATGCGTTACGTTGCCGTTACATTTTTTTTAAATTTGTAATGCCGTGCGTCATTTCAAATTCCCAGAAAGTTTAGACAGCTTGGTTTTTATTTCAAATTGTTTTATACCTTAACAATTATATTTCAATTTACGTAATTTAATATAGAATTTTACACTAATATTCTGTAAACCATTCTTATTTCACGCCTTTATTAATTCTTTACCACAATCTTTCGTAGAATTTTTTTTATTTCAATAAAAATATTTTTCAAAAAGTTTATCACCCAAACGACATATTTCAACAATAAGAATAGATTGAGTAGATTCTGCTATGCCGAACAATATTCGAAGCAGCTCATATGGCATAATGGAATTCTCAATTTTTTTTTATTGCCTTTTTGTCTGGCCAACAACATCCCATATGGAAATCTCAATAATGGAATTCAAAAGTTTGTCGCATGAAGAAAAAAATATAAGGAACTTTTTGTGTACATTTGTTGGCCTGCGAATAAGTAACATGAAAAAAGAAAAAATTTCTTGTAATTATTATTATTTTATGAAAATAACTGGAACGAATAATTTTTTTCAATTTGCGTATTTGTTAATATATTTACAAAATAATTGAAATGTCTATTCGCTTATTTCTTTAGTAAAGCATTAATCGAACGATCAAAAATCTGTTTGGGTTTGTGAAACGTTTTTTAATAACTTATTTCATTATTTTCTCGATTTGGCCGTTTGTATTAATGAAGTGTCTTCATTTACCGAAGATCCTGCTATTCGTAAGCAAATTTCGGTACACGTAGCCACAGCCTTGTAATAATTTGCAAGTACTAAGATTTTTTAACATATTTTGTAATTTTAATAAGAAAATTTAAAAAAATTGGATTGAGACATATGCAAATAATGAAAAATGTTTGAAAACATAATTTTTGATAGTTTTTTATAGTATATTATTTCAAAGATCCCAAAGTAAAAAATGTTAATCCTAATGGGAATCAGAAGATATTCTCCGATTTTTAAAAGGTTTTGATTTTTTTCTTTTTGACCAACAGAACGTTTCCACACTAGTCGATCTTTTTAGTAAATTTTTTTTTCACTTCACGCCAATTTTCATTAGGAAACAATATTTGGTTGGTAGTTTAATATAGAGATATAGTACGTTATTTCACATTATAGTTACTCGAAAGTTGTAACACGTTAAAGTTAGCGTTACTTTTTAAAATAAGTAGCGCGTTACCGTCAGCATTAACAAAAAAATGTAACGTTGCAGGTAACGTGTTTGGTGATCACTCTTGGTGAAACTAAAGTACTACTTGAAGATATTTGATGTAAATATTTGATTTTTTTTTTGTACGAATATCGAGATCTGTAAAGATCAGTTTGTGCCGAAATTTCGGTAAATAACCTGTTAGCGAAATATAATATTTCGAAAACTAACGAAAGATTCAATTTTGTTAATTTCTACCTAAAGTTGCAACAAAAGTATTTTTTGGTTTTTTCCATTTTTGGGTGTTCCTATTCATGAACTAAGGAAATACGTACATATTTTTAAGTTTAAAAAAAAATTTTTGATTTATTTTTACGGCACCTGAAACGCGAACTATTTTTACACAATTTATTATTATTATTATACCATGAAGCCATTTTCCTTTCGGGGTAGGCGTGACTCGCTCGGTTGGAAAGTAGTAGTGTTAGGAAGAAATTAACAAAATTAAATCTCTTCATTTTTTGAAATATTATATTTCGACGAAAAAATTATTTTCTTACATTTTTGCACTCCAAGGTTATTTACTTCCATAAACTTTACCTAATGGTAAATTTTTTTTTGAAATTTTCTTTATTTGTTCGCAATGCTACAAAGAAACTTTTCAGTGCTATTACTAAGGAATCTAATCATTTTGAGTTTTTTTGGCCCTCCCTATCAAATAGTTTATCATAAGCCTAATGTACATTAAATTTTTATTTTTCCAAATTAAATTGTACAATTCCTAATTCTCGTTAATTATTTAAATATTTTTATAATAATTTCAGGACTGGTGGGATGCGCGTTTGGAAGCTGCCGGGTATGGATTTTGGCTTAGTTATGTTCCGAAAGTTTTGCTCGCAGTAGTAATCGCCCTCATGGACGAGGCATACTTCAAAGTCGCCGTTTGGCTGAACGACTTGGGTATGTTTTCCTTAAAAGAGTTCATTTCTTTTTCCAGAAAAAAAGCTTACTCATAAATAGAACAGAAATATTTTCAGCTGTGTATCTTTTTTAGAAATTAAATTGATCTTTAATAATCTACTATTACTCCTCAGTACCTTTAACATTTCTTTCACACTCTAGTTATTAATGTTGATATAACATTTCATTATTAGTGCGTAATATTGCATTAATATCATGGTTTCAACAGAAGACAAAAAATATGAAGAAATTCTTCTAATATCTACTGCCAATTTTATTCTTTCAACGAGGGTTTCGGTCGAAATTAAAATTTGTTTATTTAACAATGCATGTTTAGAAAATATGTAGTTGATATTCCAAACACTTTTATAAGACTTTCTTTTATCGCTTAGCTTTCTTATCCCCACCAGGGATGAAAATGTACTCGAAAGTGATATGGCACCTTTAGTTAATAGATTTTAATTTTTATGAGGTCATTTTCCGACAAAGAATAGACTAATGAACCCATCCTGCACTTTTATTACTAAATTTTTATTTCACTATCATTTAAAAATTTTGATACTTTTTAAGATTTATGATTTTTAAACTTTCTGAACTTGGATCTCGACTTTGATGAATTGAAATTATTCTATACAATGATTTAAATAAGTTTAATTAGTAAAAAAAAATTGTGCTGACAGGCAACAATTAGCATAGGTATATTATTTCAAATATATTTTCCAATAAAATTTTCTAATGAAATTTCGTTAAAACGCTTTCCATGTTCTTTCTGCATTATTTATAGATTTATTCTATTTTCCGGGAAATGGACAAATTAAGAAAAAAAAGTATGAAATAGTTTTCAAGATTTATAGTGCGTTTCTAAAGTAGATATAGTCTGTAATTTTTTTGTGTTTGACGCAGAAAACTATCGCCTTGACACCGAGTACGAGAATCATCTGATCTACAAAGTCGCACTGGTAATGAGAATAAACTTCCACTTTGAATTGTTTAAAAAAGCTTTAGTTGCAGTAGTGGTGCCAAAGCTACCTAATCCTCCGATACAAAATTTTTGAACGGGGGAACAATGACTAAACCCAAAATTCACCAAAAATTGTCTAAGAATTTTAAATCAGTTTTTTTTCTGTTACTCTTTTCATTTAATTTCTCATCAACTTCTTTCTGTGTCAAAAATATAAATTTCCCCACAATAATTGAAGCCTTTTGTCAAAAAGGGGCCTGAGTAGTGTTATGGTCAAAATTAAACTAAATGTGCAAAAATGACCTATTGCATGTCCTCCACTAAATGTTGCAATAAAAATTATATCAATCCCAAAATTTGAAAAAAATTCTATTCTGTTTTCCAAGTTTCTTGCCTAAAATCTAAAGAATGAATGTTCTAGATTTTTATGGTAAATATTTGCAAAGAAAAAAGTTCATCTACCGAGCTTCCGGGGAAAGCAGTTTAAAGGTTGAAAACAAATGCTTTCCCCGGCAGCTATTGGAATGGAACTTTTTTTGAAATAATTTACCATCAAAAGCTGCAAAATTCATTCCTCAGTTTTTAGGTAAGAATATTGACACACATTTTATAATTTTCTTAGATTTTTGTGAATAAGGGGTTGAAAACAAATGCTTTCCCCGGAAGTTATAGGAATGAAACTTTTTTTGCAATTATTTACCATCAAAAGCTACAAAATTCATTCCTCAATTTTTAGGTAAGAAACTTGGCACACATTTTAGAATTTTATTCGACTTTTGTGATAAAGTGGTTGAAAACGAATGCTTTCACCGGCAGCTAGGGAGATGAAACTTTTTTTACAGATATTTGGCATCCAGAGCTACAAAACTCATGCTTCAGATTTTAGAAAGGACATTTTCCATTTCACATACAGGTTGCAGCTCCAGTTCCATATCTTTTTGACAAACGGCTTCAATTACAATAAGTTCAAAATTTTCTACCTGATACGCCGATACTAAAAATTTTTCATAACTTTATAATATCCATTATTCTTCTGAAAGAAGTAATAAATAACGATAATAATATAATATTTACTCTATAAAGTATTATTATTATATTTTATATATTTATAAAATCAAACGATTCATGTAATATTTGTTCATCAATCATCAATTTATCAATATTTAAAATTAATAACAGAGAATTTAGAGGATGGTGGTGCCTCAAACCAGAGACGCTTTCAAAAGCTTCAAACGCTTCAACTTAGGATAAAAAGGCTTTTACCCATTTTTTAGATATAGATATAGGTACATATATTATACACTGGCTGTCTATATTATTATTGTTGCATGGATCGTTCGGCTTATACTGTTTATTCGTACGTCGTTTATGTGCTTGAAGAAAAAAAAGACGAATTAATTTTATCAAATAAACTCAATACTTATTAACATTAATAATTCGCTAATGAAAAATGTATGAATTTTAGATTCTCATTCATTCTATAAAGAAAGCCAGTAGGCCAGAAAGCTGGACAAATTCAAAAAATGGTTCGATTTGAATGAAAATATTTTTTATAGGTTTTATGGATCGCTGATCTCAAATTCGTTTTCGAAAATTTCAAAATAAAATTGACGAATCCAATATGGCGACCACAAAACTCAAAAAATGGTTTGATTCAATTGGAAACTTCTTTGTATATGTTTTTTGGGTCGCTAATTTCAAATCTGTTTTTGAAACTTCTGACAACAAACTGGCGCATCCAATATAGTGACCAAAAATCTAAAAAAAATTGGTTAGATTTGAAAGAAAAAATTTTTTTATTGACTTTTTAAGTCGCTGAAATTTGCAAAGAAAATGGCGGATCCAATGTGGCGTTCAAAAAACTAAAAAAATTGTTGGATTAAAATGAATATTTTTATGGGAATTTTTTGAGCCGCTGATTTAAAATCTATTATTGAAACTTTCGAAAACAAACTGGGGGATCCAATATGGTTTGCGTTTTTTGAGTCGCTGATCTCAAATTCGCTTTCGAAAATTTTAAAAACAAATTAGCGAATCCAATATGGTGACCAAAAAATTAAAAAAATGGTTTGATTCAATTGAAAATTTTTTTGGGTCGCTAATTTCAAATCTGTTTTTGACATTTTTGACAGCAAACTGGCGCATCCAATATGGCGACCGAAAATCTCAAAAGATTGTTCGATTAAAATGAAAATTTTTTCAATAGGCTTCTTGGGATGCTGATCTCAAATTCGTTTTCGAAACTTTGAAAAAATGGCAGATTCAACATGGCGACCAAAAAACTCAACAAATTGTTTGATTTGAATGAAAATTTTTTCGTGTGGGTTTTTGGATCCCTGATTCAAAATCTGTTTATGAAAGTTTTGAAAAAAAAATAGCAGATCCAATAGGGCGACCAAAAAACAAAAAACATCCTAATTCAATGTGAATTTTTTTTTAGTTTTGGTTTGTAAATGGTTTGCAAAAAAATGTAATTGTTTTATAAAAATTCTTTGGTTTTGAATTTCTATTAAAGCTGAATGAAATTAAATTGTTTATTCATTGTTGAAAACAAATTCGATGATTGATGACAAAGACCATCACATGAATTCTATTTAATTTTCTCCATAGAATCAAACAGCACTTGACTTCATTCGAGGTGAAGCAATTTAAATAATCACTAACAATTCAAAATTTATAATGCTATGTCGACCAAAATTATTATTATCTAAAAGAAATGGATTTTAAAAGTAAATTTATTTATTTCTATCACTATGAGTTCGTTCAAATATAAAACTGACAGAGTAAAAAACTAATTTTATTACTTTTGCATTTACTTTGGTATAACATATATTAACAAAATAGTGATATGTCTGCAATACGAACTGCTCTGTAACATGTGCAAATTTAAGAGTTAAAAAAAAACATTGAAGATATACACTTTTTATTTATTTCATAGATTTTTAATTGCCAGGCAGTTTTTACTGTGCCCGCATATATATTGCTTTTTATTTTGAAAGTTTGCTTTTTGAGTTTTCTCCAGCTTTTTGGGACTATGTCCTGCTGTGCGTGAGTTCCTATCAAAATTATAATACTTGAATCTACAATCACCAAATCAGCAAACTTGATTAATTATATATACGTCAAATTCTTCCATTTTTTAATCATCACACATAGCTAACTGTTACATGTATTTTAATTAATTGTCTCCAATAATCGAATCTTGTATATTTTCACTATCCCAAATTTTGTATTTTAGTTCCAGTTCGTCAACTCTTTTCTCTCTCTATTCTACATCGCATTTTATATACAAGATCAGGAAAGACTCAAAGAGGTAATCATTCAAATTATTTCAAATCCAATTCCAATCATAATCTAATCCACCCATAGAGAACTTAAAAAAAATTAGTAAGTTTTATATCTATTCTCGAATACGTGAAAGCGTTATTTTATTTATTTATTTTCAGCAATTGGCTGCTCTCTTGATTGCGCGACAAGTTATAGGAAATTTGAAAGAGTCTGCTGTGCCCTATTTAATTGAACAATTGCGTCTCGCTCGATTGAGCTTCGAACTTTTCGGAGCCCTAAGTCCCAGCGAAGCTAGGAGACCACCTGGAGAAACTGAGGTGAAAAAAGAAAAGGAAACTTCGAAAAAAGAAAACGAGGACGAGAAAAGTGAGAAGGAAGAAAAAACTGAAGCCGGAAAAGGGAAACCGAGAAACGTTAGCCAAGCGGAACTGGAGAGTTCTCTCTATAGAGTAGGACACCCCACTAATTCTCTACTTAGTGACATTGCTTTCAAGGTTTGGTCTAGACTTAGCTGATTCTTTTTCATTTTCTTCATTTTTAACCACATGAAACACTCGTCTCATTTTAAAATTTAGTGATAAAAACAATGAATAACAAAAATTATTTAAAATTCGTTATTAGGAAAATGTAAAAAAAGAAACCATTAAAACGAAGTTAAAACAATAGAATAAACAATTAAATAAAAAATATGAGTTTAAAGTTCGCAACATTTACGAAAAACGCAAAAAATGTTTTCTTTTTCTTTAAAGTCGAAATTTTTTACTGATAATGGCAACATTTAATGCTAAAAGTACCCGAAACAAGTTTCATCCCTCCAGTACATGTAGAACCCACCCTAAATCAACCCCAAAAGTTTCAAAGTATCTACGAAGATGCTAATGTGCAAAGTCAAAATATTTTCACCGATAATGGCAGATTTGCATGCCACAAGGTCCCCAAAAAACTATAATCCATATAGTGAATGTGGAACTCATCCTAAATCAACAACTAAAGTTTCAAACATTCCGTAAAGGAGACACTTATGTGAAAAGTCGAAATGTTTTCACTAATAAATGCACTGATAAATGCATCATGTCAAAAGTTAAAAAAAAAAGTTTCATCTCTCTAGCGCATGTGGAACCCACTCCAAATCATCCTATAAAGTTTAGGTGTTGATTTGGGGTGGGTCCACTTGCGCTAGAGGAATAAAACTTTTTTTTGTCTTTTTGTCATAAAATTCTGCTATTCTCAATGAAAAAACTTCAAGTTTTCAAAATAGGGTGTTTTTACAAGATTTTTCAATTATTAGGGTTTGATTTCGGATGGGTTCCACATGAACTAGAGAGATGAAACTTGTGTTTGAGTGCTTTTGTCATGAAATATTACTATTATCAGCAGAATCGATGCGACTTTTCAAATGAATTTTTTTTTACAGAATTGTTTTAACACTAGTGGTTGATTTAGGGTAGGTTTTACATGCGCTGGAGGAATGAGACTTTCTCGTATACTTTTTTCATAATATTCTGCCATTCTCAATGAAAATTGAGATAGCGGAGAAGACATTTCGGCTTTTCGAATTATTTTCATTTTACAGAATTATTTTAAATCTAGGTTCCACATGAGCTATAATAATAAAACTTTTTACATTCTCATTCTAATGAGAAGGTATTGGTTTTATGTAAGATTAGGCTCAGTCAGTTTTCATCAAATCTCCACGTTTTGACACCCCCTCAGCTAGAAAAAACGATTTTTACCAAGATGTCTGTCTGTCTGTAGTCTGTAGTCTGTCTGTAGTCACGATAACTTTCGAAAAAATGATCATATTGGATTGAGCTTCAGCACATTTTTTTAAGCCCTAAAAGAAAAAGACAAGTTCGTTAGCCAGCTATTTTTGCCAAAATTTTAAAATGTTAAAGCATTTTCAAACATTTTTAAACCATTTTTTCTCAAAATTCAACAATTCTATGTACGGCAATTCGTATTAATCGAAAATCTAAACAATTTATTTTCATAACTTTTTTTGATAAAAAGAAAATGATCAGAGTTATAGCATTTTCAAAATAGAAAAAAAAACTAAAATGAATATTTTAAGCCAAACAACGCACGATATGAAAAAAGTCACCAGAAGAAAAATGTTACTTTTTGAAAGCCCTATAAGATTATTTTAATAACTTTTTTAATTTTCTTGAAAAATAAAAAATTCAAATTTTGACCCCATAAAACATAATGAACAAAAATAAAAAATTTCATTTTGCTGTAAAACTATGCAAGATACGAAAAAAGATGGTTTGACAAAAATTATTCATCCAAGAAAGATAAATAGATTTTTTGTTAATTATTTTTTTATAAGACACCTAGTTTTTGTTTTAATCGTGAGAAGTGATATTACAAAATAAACAAAAAATCAAATTTTTGCATTCTTATCCTAAAAAGTATTGGATTTATGTAAATTTTTGTTATATAGTTTCTATGAATAAGACAAATACTGTTTGACCAGAAATGGAACTTACGATTTTTTGGTAGCATTTCCAGGAAGTTGAAACAAAACTGTTTCTTAAGTAATTAAGCGTTTTTCTTTGGACTTTGAAAAAGTGTGCGGGTATTGTAATGAGAATGTGTTCCTTGAGACCGATCGAGCCTTAAGTAAATAAACTTCCTTTTTAATCTGAAATAAAAACAAATTTAACAATCACTTAAAACGTAGAAGTTTTGTCAATTTTATAATATTTGCAAGTAAATTTCTTATTTTTATCTAAGCCGAGCACGATGTGCGAAAACCGAAAAAAAACCGAGCGCGAAGCGCAAGGTAAATATACTATCGAGATTGAGTAGAAAAGTTCGCATTTTGGACCAAATCGAGTGCGAAGTACGAGATACGTGATGAGAAAGTATTCGCTAAAGCCGAAGGTGCTTTAAGAAAAGATAATTCACAATCACCTAATTACAGTTGTCGATGATGTAATCTTCAATTTTGAAAGGTCTGTGCACAAATGCGGGGGAAATATAAAGACCGAGTGCGAAGCGTGAAATAAATATATTTTCGAGCGCGAAGCGCGAGAACCAACAGCCGCGCTCGCTGCGCGCGATGAGTATGTGCTTATAAGATTACCTATTGCCATTGCCTATTGCCTATCAGATTGTTTTGTATACCTTTGTCATGAAATTCTGCATTCTCAATGAAAATATTTTCCCTTTTCAAATTAGTTTCTTTGAACAGAAAATTTTACTTTTTTGGGGATTTTTTCAGCATAAAGCTCTGCCATTATTGGCAAAAACATTTCGACTTTTCAAGTTATTTTCTTTTTATAGAAGTGTTTAAACTATAGGGGTTGATTTGGGGTGGGTTCCACATGAGTTATAGGGATAACACCATTTTTTTTACTTTCGTCATGAAATTCTGCTTTTATTAGTTAAAACATTTCAACTTTTTAAATTAATGTCTTTTTGCACAATTTTTGAAACTATATGGGTTGATTTTCGGTGGGTTCCACATGCTCTAGTGAGATGAAACTTTTTTTAATAGCTTTTGGCATGAGGTGCTGCCATCATAAGCAAAAAAAAATCAAAATTTGAAGAAAAAAAAAATTTCTGGCATTTTTCGTAAACGTTGCGAAATTTTAACTAATTAAAAAAGTATGATTTTTCATAGTTACTCTGGTAGGGTTCCGAGCGTCTAAAGGTAAAAAATATAATTCTTCCACCAATCGTAGCATGAGTGAAACATTACTTTCTGGAGATGTGATTTATTTTTTTATATTTTTTTATATTTTTAATATCTTATATTAAAGCTGTAGAAGATGGACGGAAGTTTCAAGAAGGAATTTATATTTTTAGCCTCGTGCTTCCAAAAAGATCAATTGTGCACAGGCTACATGAATGCATGCTGTTATGACAATTATTTTTTAATTAAACACACCTATAGGAAAACTGAGATTTTATCATTTTGCCTAATTTGTTGAAAAGAAACGTCATTGTCGTCTTGTGTTTTTTTATCGTTCCTTTTTGCAGATTAAAAATAATTTTTGTTCCGTTTTTCATCGATTCCATCGACGAAGTGCAGATCCCATACAAAAAGGTAATGCTCCCTTCATTCAACAATATTCATGGTCGTGTCGTGACTGTCATCCATTTTTTTAAATAATACCCTATTTTTAAAAATTTCCCCTTTATAAAACACACTATCTATTCAAGCACGAGCATTTTTTTGTCATAGAATTTTCGTCATTTGTGATGTCTTAGTGAACACAGAAACACTGATATAATACGTCTTAGGGCCACCGAATTTCATTGCTAATAAACAAAGAAAAATAGTAAAAAAATTTTTAAAAAATTAAACGGCTCTATTTTTATTTTGTAGAATACTTGTAAGCTTTTCCTTTAGATATAATGTTTATCATAAAATAAAACATGGAAATTCTGTGACTCTTTGGACCAAAAACGAAACACAACTGAAAGTTCAATAGCAAAAGTTGAAAAAGGGTTTTGGTTTCAGTACGATGGAGCATTTTCCGAACATTTGGAGATGCTTTCTCAACTTGGATACGTGTGTCTCTTCTCTTCTGCCTTTCCATTGGCAGCATTTGCTGCTTTGTTGGGAAATCTGTTGGAACTCAGGGGAGATGCTTTCAAATTGTGTTTCGTCCTTCAGCGACCTTTTGGACGTAGGGTCTCAAACATTGGAACTTGGCAAGTAAGTACCAGAGATGTCAAAAAAGACTTCTTATGTTTTTCTTCTCGAAAAATATTTTTCGAAATCTTTGCAGAATGCCATGGAAGCTATGGGGCTCGTCGCCATTTTGGTGAACTGTGCACTGATTAGTCTTAGTGGTCAGGTTCAACGAATGTTTCCGGAAATGTCAGCCACCCAAACGATACTGCTCATCGTGGCCTTGGAACACATCATGCTGGCAATTAGATTCATAATAATTTGTGTCATACCAGACACGCCGAACTGGGTCGCAACCGAAATGGCCAAAGTCGAGTTTTTAAGAAGAGAAGCAGTCAGAAGACTTTCCGCAACACCATCACCTGACCAACAACCAGCGACTATAATAGGTAATAGCGAAAAACTCAACAGTTGTAATGTTGAATTTTTAACTTAGAATATTAGTTCTCCTTGAAAACTTATATCCTAGGACCTAGGACATAAGTTTGAATCAACGAATTTTCAACGAAAAAGTTTATTTTTAACAAAATAGTTGAATTTTCTACCAAAATAGTTGAATTTTCATCTCAAAAAGTTGAATTTTCATAATGTAGTTTAATTTTCAACCAAAAATATTAATTTTCATAGAAAAAGAATAATTTTCTATCAAAAAAAGAAGAAATTTTGAACAAAATACATAAATTTTCAACAAAAAAGGATCAATTTTCATAAATAAATGGAATAGTCTAATTTTCATTCAAAAAAATTAATTTTCAACAAATGGAATGAATTTTGAACAAAATAGTTCAATTTTCCACTAAAAAAGATGAATTTTCAACCTAAAAAGATTAATTTTGAACCAAAAAGAAAGAATTTCCAAGATAATTGTTGAATTTTCGACAAAAAAATTAAATCTTCAACCAAATTATAACATTTTTAATCAAAAAAAGATGAATTCTCAAATGAAAATGTAATAGTAGACTTTTTAACCAGATATAAATAACTTTTAACAGAAAGCAGTTGAGTTTTCAACGAAAAAGATGAAATATTGAACAAAAAAGTGTTTTTTCAACAAATTGGTTACATTTTTAACCAAAGAAATGAATTTTCAACTAAAATTATGGATCATCAACCGAGAAAATAAATTTTCAACAAAAGAGTTCATCTTTCAGCCAAGTAGTTTAAGTTCCAGCCAAAAAAAATATTTTTTTCCAAGAAGAATAATTTTCTACAAAAAAAAGTAGAATTTTCAACAAAATATATAAATCTTCAACTTAAAAGCATCAATTTGTATAAATAAATGGAATAGTCTAATTTTCAGTTAGAAAACTTAATTTTCAACAAAATAGTCCATTTTTAAACCAAAAAAATTAATTATCAACAAAGAAGTTCACCTTATAACTGACTAGTTGTATTTTAAACCAAATAGTTGAATTTGCAACCAAACCGATAAATTTTCAAATTAAAATAATGAATCTTCAATCAAAAAAAGAATCGATTTTTCAACAAAAGAGTTGAAATTTCAACCAAGATGTGGTGATTTTTTCCATAAAAAGTTCAATGTTCAACCAGCTAGTATAAATTTTTAACAAAAAGTTAAATAATTATTATTGCTAATTAACTCATTTTTAACCAAAAAGAAAAACTTTTCAACAAAACTGTTGAATTTTCAACAAAAAATATTTGGTTTATCTAGCAACGAGATAAATTTTCAACTTCCAATTTTGAACTTCATGGATCTTCAAAAAAAATTTCCCCTTTAAAACGCGTTTCTTTAGATATACGTAGTTGAAGTATTTGTCGAAATTTAATGATTTTTCGTTAAACAAAGTGTAAGAAATTATTTCCAAAGCTCCGTTTTAAAATTTCAATGTGCATGTAGATGGTCATGACTTAGATGTGGCCATAAGAACTGACAATCGACAGCTCATAAAAATTTATGACATGCAATTGAAGGACTGCAGTACAGAAATAGATAACCAACATTTTTGCCGAAAATGGGGTTTTCGCATATAAAATTCTTTAAAAAATCAAATAATTTTTAATATGGTAATAAAAAGATTGCTAATTCAAAACCAGGTAACTGACACTTTGTACTTGTCTCCCATCTTCTTCTTTTTTTTTAATTTTGTAACATCTTACCTTTTTTAAACCGTTTGCTCACCATATTTCTCTTCCTAAAAGTTTTTAATACAGTAAAATAATAAAAGACTTTTTTCAAAGAAAAAGGCCTTACATAAAACTATTTACCACTTTTTTCTGCACCAAAGTACCAATAAAATTCCAAGCTAAAATCTTAAATCTGCATTTTCTACAATAATCCACTTTTATAAGGTTTTTTTCACTTAACTTTTTACCTTGCGATCAGAAACGATATTTCTTAAAATTATTATCGTTTATTTATAAACAAAAATAGGAGAGACCACCCTACAATAGATAATGATCATACAGTAGATAATCATTAATTTAAAATACTAATGTATGTAAAACAATTAGTTTAATTTAATTAATAGTCAGGACTCAATATGTGTTAATAAATTAAAATTATAAATAATTATTTTAGGTATATGTGCGTGCTTTTAATTAACAATTATCTACTGTAGATTAATTATCTACTGTAGGGTACCCCCCCTCCCCACATAGATTTATTCTCTTTATAGACCTTTCAACAAAAACTCGCATTTTACAGTGCGACACCGTCCAACTAAATCTTTTTTTTCCCCCGAAACAGAATTTTTTTTTAACTTTTTTATTCTTGAGTAATTTACTCGAAATTGGTTACATTTTCCTAATCAAACACATTTTCTTCCAATTTAGAATCTCAATATCTCGGAAGTAAGTCTATTTTTTTTTTTTTAACTAAAATATGCACTTTTTTCGTGATCCACAATGGAGCCTGTTCCAATTTTAGGTTCCAGTCACTTTGAGATTGTAAATTTTAACATTCTATTTTTCGGAACTCGATTTTTTATTCAATTGCACTTTTTTGGCCTCAATTCAGAAACACTTCAGCTTGGAAGTAAACTTTTTTTTATCTTTAAATTATTTCGATTTTACAGAATGTTATTTCGCTCTCCTAAAAAATTCCGATTTTGTTGGTTATCTAGTTCTGTAGTGCAAACCTTCAATTGATCTTGATGATCTTGATAATCGGATACTTGCGAAATCTGTATAAAAGCTACGCATATCACTTTAATATAATTTCGGGGACAAATTGATTAACTGGCATTTACTGTGCTTGCCTCAACAATTCCCTCAACTGATTGAAGCTTACAGTATTTTGCCCTAAAATTATTAAAACTTTCTTAATATTGATCTTCTGACTTTGCTGAAGGATGTCATGTGTCACAACTACGCAAAGTTATTTAATATCTGTAAATAAGTCTTATTTCAATACTATAAGCAAGCGGGTAATGCGGCGCGGACGGCCATTTTAATCGTAAAATGTCGAAATATTGTATATTGTATGTCCATAGCTTTGCATTCTAATCACTCCCAAAATATAACCTCTAATTTATTTTTAAAAACTGCAAATTATTATTTATATATATATATATAATTAAAAACTAAAGTTTAACAACCACCGCAGGGTCCCACTGGGAGCAACTGTCATCTAAAAAATGACATCG
>JAABKJ010006723.1:0-21661 GCA_011634705.1 Andricus grossulariae
GAAAAAGGTTATTATTCCAAGATCCATTTTAGTTGAAATTCGACAACTTACTACCTCTTCAGCTTCGGTTCCGGCTTCTGTAGCCACGTGAGAGATCAGCAGGGTTTGATTCCCCTTCCCGAAATACAGTAAGCTTTTTCAAACACTTGATTCAAATCTCGTCGAGGTTTCCTCATAGGAGGAAGGCTAGATAATGAAACGGGTAGACATAAGTAGGGCAAACTATGCTAGAGTAGGTCACAGCAAATTTCTAAATGTTTTTTATAATTTATCGAAAATTATCGGGAATAGAAATTTACAATCTAGAAAGATTCAACTATTCATTTCACTATTTATGTTCAAAAACCTTCTATAAAATACGTTATATAGTTGCTTGTAATATTTTTAAAAAAATATCTTGATTTTTTATTCATTTCGAAATGTATCTTAAGACAAATAAATTAAGTTGTCCAAAAACTCAAAGCACCATATCGCCGCTATTTTTTTTTAGAATTTTCGAAAGTTATTTGGTGAAATTTTTTTGATTACCGAAATATCATATATCCTGAACTAGAGTAAAATTTAATTCCGACATGATTTACGTTTCCTATTCTCTCTCGATTTATATGTATGTCATCGCTTCAGGTAGAAAAATTAGAACCGAAAGCATATGCTTTCGGCTCTAATTTTTACTAGGATTCGATAAAGGACTTAATTAGGTATTAAAACAGTTCACTCAACAACAAAATTCCACTTCAGTTTGACCCACTAATCTAATAAAATAAGGTCGACTCGTGGATTGAAATAGGCTCGAAATGAGAAACATGTGTCAACAACTCAATCTGATCAAACAAATTCTAAACTGTCAAGTGTAGAAACCAACGTCATCCCGCAATGATATGGATACTATTTCAACGACGAGCGCGTTCCAGCTGTTAGAGCAAAAGGACATATGATCCAAAATTTGAAATTCCAACAGGTCATAAGCGCCAACATTTGACAAAACAAAAGGGCATAAGCGCCAAGGTTTGAAATTCCAAAAGGACATAACCGCCAACATTTAGGATAGCAAAAGGCATAAACGAAAACATTTGGCAAAGCAAAATAACATAAGCCTCAACATTTCACAAAAGAAAAGGGCATAAGCGCCAACATTTGGCACAGGAAAAGGGCACAGTCACCAAAGTCTGAAATTACAAAAGGGCATAAACGCCAACATTTGACAAAGCAAAAGAGCATGAGCGCCGAGGTTTCGAATTCCAAAAGAGAATAAGCTCCACCATTTGGCAAACCAAAAGGGCATGAGCGCTAACATTTGAATATGAAAAAGGGCATAAGAGCCAATATTTGACACAGCAAAAGGCCATCAGCGCCGAAGCTTGAAATTCCAAGAGGGAATAAGCGCTAACATTTGGTACAGCAAAAGAGCATAAGGACCACCATTCAGCAAAGCAAAAGGGTATAAGCGCCAACATTTGGCACTAAGTACTACCTAATTTTATTGTGCAGCTGTATGTGCTATGCGATTCTACTGCGCAGCCATGTGTGCTGCTTAACTCTACTACGCGGACATAATTGCTTCGTAACTTAATTGCGCATCCACAAGTTCCATGGAACTCTACTGCGCATATATATAAGTACCCTCTAACTTTGCTGCGTATCCATACGTCACGTGTGACTATTCTGCGCATGTGTAAGTTCCATGGAACTCTACTGCGCTGATTTAAGTACTGTGTAGTTCTACTGAGCATACATAAGTACTTCTAACATCACTGAGCATTCTTAGGTGGCATATAACTCTACTGTGCATCCTTAAAAGTCATGAAACTCTACTGCGCAGGTTTAAGTGCTATGTACCTTTACTGCGCAGCCATAAATTTCGCGTAACTCTAATACGCGCATTGTATTTTTGTTAGTGTTTGTTTTATTCGTGAAAAACAATATTAAAAATAAAAGAATTAAATTTTTGGACAAGCGACACAGGCTCTAAAAAATACATTGATAAAAGTTGTTCAGCGAAAAAGAGATACACATTTTTTTGTCATTATTTTATGATAGGATGCGCAGTTTTTTGTTTCATTCGTGGAAAATAACATCAAAAATAAAAATATTGAATTTTTGGAAAAACGACACAAGCTACAAAAGAAATGAAAAATAAAAATTGTGCACCTAGAACACATCTAAAAATTTTTTTTAATCACTTTTTGATAGGACGAATGGTTCTGGGTTTGATCGTAAAAAACAGCAGTAATAATGAAAAATTAGATTTTTGGACAAACGACACAAACTACGAAAAATATGTAAGAACAAGAATTGTTCATCCAAAAAAGAACTACAAATTTGTTATTAATTTTTTTATAGAACGCACAGTTTTTGTTTTATTCGTAAAAAATAACATGAACAATAAAAAAATAGAATTTTTGGAAAAACAATACAAAGTATGAAGAAAATAAATAAATAAAATATAAACTAAATTAATATATAAATAATAAAGTAGATAATTTTTTCACAAAAAAAAATACAAATTTGTTATGAATTATTTTTTGACAGGCATATTTTTAGTTTGAATCGTGAGAAATAACTTTGAAAATGAACAAATTAGGTTTTGGGAAAAACGACTTGGGCGGGGTGAAAATGCTAAAATTATTCAAATTTTTTGGGCAGAGAAGAGTAAATTCGTGGCTTTAAACCATTAAAAAAATTTCCTTAAAATCTTCCAAACTTATTTGGTCATTTTTGGAACTGTTATGAAATCTTTTTAAAACAGTCTGTTAAAATCAATTTTTTGAAATAAAATAAAGCACTTCAAATACGACTCAGAACCTTAAGAAAATTGGTTAATTCGATTAAATACTCTCGAACTTCCTAAAAAGCTTCGAAATTTTGTTGCTGTAATCTTTCACTAACTCTACATTTTGTTTTAGATGTTTTAAAATCTTCTTAAAATTTCTAAATCTTCTCAATACTTTTTGAAATAAAACCACTTTTTCCTAAACTTTTCAAAATATTATGAAAATTGCAAAAAACAACTATAAAATCTTTCAGAATATTTGTTGACACTTTTGAAATGCCTGGAAATGTTTTTAAGTACTCTCCCAAAATTACAATTCTTAATAAAAAATGGTGTAAACATTTCCTAGGATATCAAGAAATTATTTTTATTCTCTCAAAACTTTTACAAGTTTTGAATCATTTTTGAAACCTTTCAAAGCTTTTCTACAAACGTTTACCAGCCTTTGTATATTTTTTCAGCCTCAAAAATCATGTTGCGTCTATAAAAAAAGGATTTAAATGCTTCCTTTTTTTAACAATTTTAGAAATATTTTCAAATATTTTTTTATATTCTCCAAAAGTTATGTTTAAACTAAAAAATCATTTTAATGTTCGCAGGAATCTTAAGAAAGTTTTTTGTATTTTTTTTTAAATACTCTCTGAAAATTAGTTTTGTTTAAATATCCTCTTAAAATTAATTTTTCAAAATAAAAATAAAACATTAAAATTTCCCTCGAAAACTTGAGAAAATTTGTTCATTTGATTAAAACCTTTTAAAATTCTTGAAAATCTTCGAAATTTTGTTTTTGTAATCTTCTAACATCTAAATCTTGTTTGAAATTTTTTGAAATTTTTTAAAAACCTTCTATTTTTTTAAACGAATCGACTATTTCCTAAAATTTTCGAAATGTTGTGAAAACTTAAAAAACTTGTCATAAAAGCTTCCAAAATATTTTTTGACATTTTTAAAATGTTTTAAAATATTTATAAACATTCTGTTAAAATTGTTTATTTTTTTATGCTTCGAAGATTTTCTAGGAATATTAAAAAAATTTTGTCATTTTGAGAAATTGAAAACTTTTCCCTTAAAATCTTGTACATTCTTTTCCGAAATTTTAGCGGACAATTTGCAATCTTTCTCGATTATTTCTTGAAATTTAGTTTCAATGTGAAAAAGGTCTTTTGCAATTTTTATTTTAACATTGGTTTTCTTTAGCCAGTTTGTTCATTTCAAAATCTATTTTATATGTATAATATTAAAATCTAAGATAAAAATGTGAGATAAAAAAACATGAAATGTCTATTCCGTTTAAAAATAAAAATAAATAATCAAACATAATGAAATATTAGTATTCTTTAGAGGAAAGATTTTTATTTTCCTTGAAATGTGAGTCAATGCCAAGTTTAAAGACAGGTAAATATTATTTTGTTCTCGGCAAGGAGACCTGCGAGGCCGCTTATCTTGTTAGATATGATGTTAAATAGGAAGTGCCCCAGCTCACCTATATTATTTTATTATTATTCCAAAAAATGTAAAAAAATATTAAATTCAAATATTTTTTCTAATGAATTTAAAATTTTGTTAATTACAAATTGCGGAAGTTTTTATTTAACTACTATGCATACTTTCACACAAAACTTTTCATCCCGAAATATATTTTTTCAATTATTGCTATTTCAAATAAAAACATATTCAAAACATTAAATGAAATATTTTTAGTAACGATTACTGTAGTTTTCAGTTTTTAAGCGAAAACAGATTAAAAATTTTTCCCACTCAAAAAAACACAATAAGTGGTCATAACTTTCAAACTATTCACGCTGGAACATATCGAATGTATATTACATTTATTTATGTACTTGGTCCTGGAATTGCATATTCAGATAATTCAAAATAATGTACAAATTTTATGTATCATTGTTGCTTTAATATTGTTTCTTATTTTGCATTAAATTTGATTCTCAGCTTCCCCGAATAATGTATCATTTCAATAAATTCCTATTATTACAATTCATAATATGCATTGATATTGAAACATAGGTATTTTCATTGTCCCACAACCGAATGGGACTCGTCTGCCTTTCAACTGACTCTTCTTTCATTCTTCCCTTCTTTTTGGCTTCTTGGTTCAGGTAGCCATGTTTCAATAAAAATTCTACATTATAAAATATTCAAATGTGTACTCCAGGTGAATCCAATAAGCTCCCGCTGATCTTCTGCCCAAGTTCTTCTTTAATGTTCGTCGGTCGTGATTCCAGTTCTGCCAACATTGATCTACAAATATTCAGGTTTTGTCGGTCCGGGGACCTGCATTATTCCTTCCATTGGGTCAGCATAATGCCGCCCAATCAGCGGAATCCTGCTGGCACATCTCGCCCACAAAGTACTCTCCCAAAGCCGTAATTGGAAGGGCAGCAATAGCTCTCGCGACGTCATCGGCAGTATCGTTACCCATTATGCCTACGTGAAACGGGACCGAGGCGAAGCGGATCGAGATATCTAACCGTGCAGCAGTTTACCCTCCACTCCTCTCCCAGAACTCGGATGAGGGCATAGAAAAGACCCTGAAGCTCAGCCGTCAAAGAAGTCAAGTGATCCCTCAATCTAGCCTCGTATCTCAGGTTCCTGACCGGGATGAAGAGCCCGCAGCTCCCGAAACAGGGTTCACCGAGCTGTTGGTAAATACTCGAATCGTCTCAAAGTATCTCGTACCTGAAAACTCCTCGAAAAGTGTCGCTGGACACGTAGCTTCCCTAAAGGCAAGGGAAGACTCAATGTTGATATCCAGATACGTAACCAAGTCAATCCAATCCTCAAATGAAAGAGGACATAGTATCAAAGGCGACTATTAATCCACAGCGCAGTTTTTGAAATCTGACCTTTTTAATCGTCGAGTTTGTCACCAAGGTTGTCAGCCTAACTACCAGTGGGCTCCCGCTCCACCGGAAGTTCCTGAAGATATATCTATTTGCGAAGAGTACCCTCCTCAACAACAGTGGAACTTTTTGGCCTCTGACAGTAGGATAGAGATAGGATTCGAACTCAGACAACCAAGTGCCACTCTCGACGAAACATTCTGAACCCGATCCCATGTACTGTAAGTAGAAGAGTAGGAGAGGCTTCCGGTTGACTTTGGAAAGAACCTGCATTATATTGACAGCTCTTGCACCCTTTGCTGCTATGTTTTTTAATGTGGTTCGTACATGGCATGCGTCTGCCAAGCCACACGCCCAGGTATTTAAGAGAGGATTGATTCTTAATTTCCGCTTCCCCAAAATTTAAGTCCAAGCCTTCAAACCTATCTCTGGACGTTGAGAGAACATACAACTGGCATTTCGGGATGGAAACTGAAATGTCCACCCTCCTAAACTATGGCGCGGGCATCTTGGATCCTGTCGGAGGTCACGTAAAGAAGAACGTCATCGGCATACATTGAACACCTAACCCCAGCCGGAAGAAACACCCTCAATCGCCTCAAAACTAGGCTGAAAAACAGTGGATACAGACGCCCCTCCCCCGAGGAACACATACCCCCAGGACATTAGCGTCAGTGCCATCTGTCATAAATATCAGGTTCCTTTTTGATACGAGGAACGAAGCAAAATTAAGGATTCTTCCCGGAACCTCGAGGTCCTTCAGCTCTCTGATAAGTTGTCCTAGGAGGACTGTATTGAAAGTCCCCTTCAAGTCCAAGGCCAGGACCAGCACTGACTTCCCTCTGCTAAAGCCCGCCATAATTTCGGTCACAGCTACTGCACTACAGTCGATGGAGGATTTACGGCTTCTAAAGCCATATAGGAAGTCCAGCAATCCTGGTATCTCACCATTCCTCCGTGAAGGACAAAACCCTATACATGGCGTTGAACAATCCGTGCAAATATCTTTGCGATTATCAGAAATTTCGTCACTGATTTTGTACGTTATGTCGCCGATTCCCGACACTGATTTAGCTTTGCAGAAAGAGAGGGCAGACAGGAACTCACCCCAAGAGAAGGCCTGGTTCATTGGATTCGTCGCATTCGGATCCAGGATCGGCTCCGCCGAGACTAGTGGAATGTCCGAGCGAACCAATTCCTTCTGTAATTCCTTGATAACCGGGGATTTCGGATCTTCTACCACGTTCGTATGCGGGAAAGAGGCGCAAGAAGCCAAAGCCCTATCCGTACGCTGTCTTGCGGCGAGACCTCTAGCAGGTTCGAGAGATTCGCAGAAGGTTCTGAAGGATTGTTATTTGATTTCGCGAAGAAATAGATTCTTACGAATCTGCTTGGATAGGTATCTCTTTCTAGCTGCTCCCCTTTTCGCAAGAACCACTTCGCACTCACTGTTTCACCAGAGTGACTCCCTCTTCCTGCCAGTTACGCGACTGCTCATCCTGAATGCCCCGTTGATCTCCAGGGCAGCAAAAACAGTATTTGCAAACCTGTCATAGACCCTTGTCGGGATATTCCCATCAAGAAATGCCTGGGAGAGTACCGGGATTTCCTCATGCACATGTCTACGGAATATGAACCAGTCTAGGACCTTCCATTTCTGTGGAGTCCCCCAATGGGCGATAGCTAATCTGAGAATGACTGTTCCGAGCGAGTAATCTTCCCTGTATGAATAAAAAACTTTCCAAATTTGAATGGTGCCACAAGATTCCTAAAAGGGAATCTTATCAACAAGATTGTCCGCAAAATAAGTCTGAGAATATTCTCAGCTAAAGAACAGGGCCGAAGAACCCGATAAATTGTCACATTGCACTGTCTAAGAGTAGAATAAGAATAGGAAAACCAGCAAAGTGATTTTGTAAGAAAAATGATAAGGGATCATGTTAGCACCCAGATACCCCTGTGTTCCCAAGCGAAGAGCCAAACTATTTGTAAAAAAATAAAGTAATTAACAATTGGTCGCATGAAGTTGAAAGAGCTACCTTTCTATCACAGAGGTATCATGAGAGAGTTCTATATCCTATTGAATATCCTCACCCAGCCAGGTTAGTAAGATTAAACTGAGCTAACATTAAATTTAAATTTAAATTCGGCGAAAAGACAGATAAAACTCATACAACATTTTTATTTATTTGTCATATTTTATATAATCTTCGTTTTTAAATAGCCAAAACGGGGCTTACGAAGGATCTCTTCCGGAATCTTAAAATCCCAGAAATGTAGGTATTTGCAAAATTGTAGGGGATGAAACCACAAATGATTCAGATTCAGGGTAATAATTATGTTTACAGGGATATCTCCTAATTTCAAAATTAGTAGGAAACTGAGAAACCTATAATGCCTCCTGAAATTAAGTTTTGACATGTCCACCCATTTACAGTATTTGAGGGGGTTTCAGAATTGACAAATTAGTTGTGAAAAGAAAAAAAGCGTGGTTTGGGAAAACCAAAAGCGTTTCGGATAGCAGAATGGTTAGTCTATTTAAATATTTAAATAAACAAAATTGATTTACAATATGTAAATTTATTAGAAACTTTCTAGGGTCGAACAATAAACCAACAAAACAAATTAGGGAAAGTATTTATATCATTTTTACTGGGAATCTGTATTATCATCAGAGATGGTAACGATCAATCAGAAGAGGAATCTTAAATGAATCTGGTAAAGATTCCTCTTCTGATTGATCGTTACCATCTCTTCAATAGTTTCCAACTTTTTTCAATTAGCCTAATAAAATTTGTGTAATAAGCGTAATATCTAAAAGCACAAAACTGTGAATCTGAATAATTTGAAGGCGAAAGATTTAAAATTATAATATAGTAGTAAATTGGTTAGTTCGTATATCTCTGCCAATAAATTACGCCTCAATTGCAGGAATGTGCGTTGCCGACGGCAGATAACTTAATATGGTACCGTACCTTCGTCGGTAGGTAAGCGGCGCAGCACAATTATAACTACTATACTACTCAAAATACCTCCAAAAATTTACAAAACTCAGTAGGTAATATTCCCGAGAATGTGAAATTAGAAAAAAAACAATGCTTTTTCCTGATTTTGAATTTTTTAAAGTGTGCAGAAACCACGTCTTAATCAGTGAAACAAGTTATTATTTTGCTTGAATGGAAAATAGTCATTTCGACGCGTTTAAAACGTTCGAAAATCACATAAAAAATCTAAGATCACAAAATTTTAAAACGAGCTGAAAAATTTTAATTTTCTACAGAATTCATCTTTTTCAAATATGTTTGCATATCAATTACTACACTATATTTTTTAAACGCATAGGATATTTTCTTTGTGTTTTAAGAAAAAAAGAGAATAGATGTCATCAGACAATTTCAAATAAAAAAACTCGTATTGTATTTCAGACAAATTTTTATTAAACATACAGTGAAATCTCACTAAAAACATTTATAATAAAAACCTATTTCGCCAAGTAAAAACATATCAGTACAATCAACATAGCTTCTGAAATGAAAGTTGGCCACATAATTCTAAAACAAAATATCCACATTAAAAAAATTAGATATCTTAGTACATGTCTATTAATATTAGAATTTCAAAGCTGAAAAAATATTTCTTCAAACATTTATAACCTTTAAATTGATTAAGGTCTTTAAATTTTCTTCTTAGATTCTGGTCAATTTATCGTCCTGTTGAAAGGCCTTAAAAAAAAAGCTTGAAAAAAAGGGCTGTTTCTCTCTGCATGTCACATCAGTTTATTCGCAAGCCTTTTGACCGGGAGGATCCGCTGAAAGTGCAAAATGTACCATCATTTAATGCCAGTAATTTAGAATAATATTTGAATCTCCATTGCTGTCGGAAGTTATCTACACGTGTAGCACGAGCGGTACTAAAAACCTCTGATGTCTTTCAAAGAGAATAACTCACTCGGAAGTTGAGCGAGACATTTTTCAGAACACTGGAAAGATTATTGTTAAAGTTCACGTCAAATGACTTATAGTAAAGTTATTTCTTAGTGTTTGAAAGGCATGTATCTGACAAGAAGCTTCTTTTAAATTCAAGAAATTCTCGAAATTTGTACTTCGACTTAAACTCGCGTTATAGAATAGAAAAGTCATCCATACTTTAGGTTCAGGAATCTTTAAAAATTTACACCGGTTCACGATATTCACGAAAAACGATATATCGTTTTCAAAAGTAAGAAATAACTCTAGTAGATGTCATACGAAGTCTAGTTTAATATTAATATTAACATTTCTACAGTGGTTTCAAAAATTTTATTTTATTAGACTATTGTGTTTCATAGTCATCGAGTGTCAACGTCATCCGATCACGGAAATTGTTGTGTCGGAACAGGATGTTCAAAGATTTTATAAAAGAAAATAGAAATTAGAACTTCCTCTGGTGAAAAAATTTTTAAAAACAAGTGCAAAAAACCTAAACTGTTTTTACAGGAATATAAAAATAAATACGATAAATTACAACCAAAATTACAGAAAATTGCAACTTTTTTCTATCATTCAAGCGAATTTTGTACTTTTTTTTGTACATAGTTTTATTGTGTTGTAATTTTTATTTTTTACAAGAATGTACAACTACAAGTATCTACAGAAATTTACAGATTTTGAAGCCAAAAAGTTATTCCTTTTTAACCTGGGATGACAAATATTTAGAATATTGCAATGAGATAATTTTAAATTAGAACGTGTACATAATCGCTATTACCAAAAAGCTCCTATGTTTAAACTTTAAAGGAATGATAGAATATTAAAAGATAAGAATGAACAATCGTTATTAAAAAAAAAGCTTACGTTTAAAGTTTTTTTTTCAAATATATAGACACCATATATGTCATTCAAAATTGTGGAATTGCAATATTTTAAGTATTTCTTATCCTAGGTCGAAAAAGGACCACTTTTTGACAGCACATCGATATTGAACAATTAAAAAATTTTCTAAATTATGCCATTTTGAGCAATTTTAAGTTGGAAACATTAATTTATACAATAAATTTTGTTTCGAAATCTTCTTACATATTGGCTTCAAAATTTGTTTAAAAAAAATTATTATAGAATTTTCCAGATTCTTTCTTGATAATTTTGAAAATCTTGTTAAATATTCTCTTAAAAATAATTTGAAAAAATGAAAAATCAGTTCAAACTTTCCCAGCAAACTTAAGATATGTCGAAGTCTTCAAAAATCTAAATTTAGTTTTTTATTTTTCAAAGTCTTTTTCAGTTTTAAATTAATTTTGTATCTCCTCAAAACCGAGCTCAAAATAGGTAAATATCTATCAAACTAACTCTGGAATATTAACGATTCAAGGCTTTCTATATCAAAAAATTAAGTTTCAAATTGTTTCGTTTTAATATTTGATTTATAATTGCTTATTTTACATGAAAAGTGAAATATTGCTAAAAATTCAAAAAAATGTCTTACTTAATTAAAAAATTTCAAAAATGGGTTAAAAATGGAATATTTCAGATTGAAAAAATATTTAAGTAGGATCTAGAATTGAATGAGAGCATTTAATTTCTCAAATTATTTTTAAATTAAGAAAGTTTATGAAGTTTCAATCGAACGTTTACATTTGTTTCACAACTGAGGCTTTCAGATTGAAAAATTAAATCTTCCTGTAAAATCAATTATTGTTCGATTTCCAATAATCGAACTACAGTTCAGTGTGATAAAGTGTAAAATTATAAGTGTTTTCATGAAGTCAAACACCCAAATTAAAAAAAGTAAAATTCTGTAGTTTTCTGTATTATAGATTTTTACAAAAATGTACAAAAAAATACTAATAAAAAGTTATACAAATTTTTGAATTGTAGAAATTTGTACTTTATTGTTGATATTTTACTTTTCTACAAGATAATACAAGAAAAATAAGCTGTTTGTATTTAATTGTATTTTTTTGTTAAATTTTGTACATTTTTTAAAAATACAGTACACGTTTTAACAAAAAATTACAGTTTTAAAAATGTTGTACTTTCTTGTAAACATTTTTTCCACGAGGGTCGTTTCCCAAAAAATGTCATTTTCTATTTTTAATATTTTCTCGTCAGAGGAAGGTATGGTGAAACTGCATAAAAGGTCGATCACTTTTATTACGTATTCTTTCATGCTAAACATAAAGTAACCCTTTCCCCACGCATTACCCTCTTAACCACGCTACCCCCCAAGTAACCACACCATCATCGAATATCATTGGAAAGAGATCGCGGTGTTCTCGAGTCAGAAAAGTTGGAAAAGTGTTCGAGGTGCCTTTGAATTCTGTTGTGGTCCAAATGCCATACTGAGAACCTCTGGAAATAATCCATCGCCTACATGACTTTTCACTCAAATTTTCGCCCCCACACCCCAAGCTCTCATCGCAGCGGTGGGAGCCACGATTGTACTCGATGGCACAATCAATTTAAAACCCGGTCATCCAGATACCGCCTATCCTGGCACTTTCCACGTCAGCCCGGAGCTCCATGCCGTACTAATCCTTGGCCGGCCCTTGCTAAAACAACATAAAGTGATTCAAGACAAAGCGGCGGATTGTAGCTTCTTCGGCACCGCCGGTCGGCAACGGGTGTACCTCTGTCCCTTGTCCCTGAAGCACGAGCTTTCCTCCCTTACGGAGGGAACTGTCGTCGAAAATGATTTCCCTTCCCACCTGCAGGGGGAATTCAATAAACTCAAACAATCGCACGCGCGCCTCTTCCATGGCAGCGGGCGTTTGAAGCAAACGCTGACCAACGTACAGCATGAGATTTGTTTGAAGGACGATCACCCCTTTGGTGAAGCACCACGCTGTTACTCGTACGAAAACCGTCAATACATCGACGTTCAAGTCCGCGGGATGATTCGCGATGGCATAATTGAGCCAACAACCTCACCCTTCCGGTTTGCCATAGTGATCACCGGAAAGAAGGATGGCGATTCCAGATTCTGCATCGATTACCGTCGGTTGAACTGAATTGAACGGTCGATGCTCTGTAGTGCCTTCTCAGGATCCATAAGACCCTAAGGGACCTGGACACGGCTAAAATTTTTTTGACCCTTGATCTAAAGAGCGGATGCTGGCAGGTCCCCATGTCGCTCGGGCCACGCCAGTATACCGCCTTCTAAACGTCAGGCAGCGGCCAATTTCAGTTTTGCGGCATGCCTTTCGGGCTCAAAAACGTTTCTCGAACCTTCCAGAATCTAATGAGGCAGGCGCTGGCCGAGAAATGGGGCGCCCACGCCATTGCTCACTTCTACGACATCGTCGTTTACTCCCTAGACTGAAAGGAACATTTCCTCCATCTAGCTCTCGTCTTCGAGCGCCTCACTATAAATGGGCTCACCGTCGCCCCAGCCGAATGTAGCTTCGGTTGAACTACACTCCCATACCTCAGGTTAATAATCAGTACCGAAGGTAACTCAGCGCAGACCAGGCCCGTCGAGGCAATCCGGAATACTGCTCCAAAACGAACCCGCAAAGAGATGCGCTCATTTTTAGGAATCTGCAATTGGACGAAAGAATACATACCAAATTCTTCAGTCATTCTTGCCCCTTTGTTGGATATGCTCTCAACAAAACACTCTTATAAGATATGAAGCCTGAGAACCTCAAACATTTTGAGACAGCCAAAGCCGCCTTTCAGAAGACCGATGGGAGGCGAAGAATAATCTCCTTCGCCAGTGCCAAGTTTTCGCCCATCGCGGCCCGCTATTACTGTTACGAACAAGAATGCCTTGCGATCGTCTGGGCAATAAAACGCTATCAGCCGTTCCAAGAGTATCGACCATTCACTCTGCGGCTCGATAGAAAACATCAACCTGATTAGAACGCCAGAAGGATACCCGAGATGAGCTTACACGCTGGGGCCTATTTTTTAGCCGGTATTCACGCAACGTGGAGCACGTATCAGGAAATGACAATGAGCTGCCAGACGCCATATCGGGGCACCCCAATCCAAGCGAACTCTCGCCAGGCAAGCCCGATCTCGAGCAAATGTTGCCTCTCACAGCTCCCACCACTCGTCTTGACAGCGACACACCATTGCCAGTTCCCAGCGCGTTAGCGCGACCACCAATCATCAATGCAGTTATATAAGCTCAGCAAGAGGACCCAGTGATATCTCGTGATGCGATTCCTTGGGGTACAGTGCAGCACGTACAGCACCCCACGCTGGACCACGTTATTTTTCTGTCAAGAAATAAACTGACCGAGAAAGATCTATGGCGCCGACACTCTACCAAAAAATGGAGATTACAAGCTCCGGCTTCACCAAGGGACCAAGTGATATGGGAATATCATGACGCAGCTCTTGCCGGCCATCCCGAGACGGATGAAACAATCCGTTCAATCCAGAAACTATTTTTCTGTCCAGGAATGAACAGAAAGGTGCGCTGCTCTGTATTCGGTTGTCGCATATGCATCTGTTGTAAACCGGTACGTAGACGAAAGTCAGACGATCAACGTCTGCGATCAGCTCATCAAGCGTGGGATAAGGTTGCCGTCAACCTCATGGGGCCGTATCCCCGTACCAACCAAGGTAATACTTTCATCTTAGTTGTTACTGACCTTTTTACCCTATGGGTAGAGGCGTTCGATCTTCGAGCATCGGATGTTCCAAAATAATAAAAAAAAATGGAAGAGGAAGTTTTTACTCGGTTTGGTCATCCTCGAAGGATGCTTAGCGGTAACGGTCCACAATTTGCCGGCCGTGCCTGGGCCGAGGCCAGTCACCGGTGGAAATGTGAGTTGTGGACCACGCTTGTCTACCACCCACCCGCAACCCCCACCTAGCGAAGAAATCAAGAACTGAAGAAGGTGTTACGACTTCACCTCCACCAATGAACTACCTGAATGAAGACGAAACGCCGCAGCGTACGCTGCGTACCAGGCTAGGTACGTTGCAACGCCCAAAATGCCGCGGCACTTCCCAGGAGATTGGGTGTATGCCTCCAACGACCAGTTATTCAGCAATATCGCAGGATATAACGCGAAACTAGCTCCAGCCCGACTTGGCCCCTGGAAGATCCTGGATCACATCTCAGGGGAGGTGTATTGGATCTGTAGGGACCGTCGTGTCGTGGAGGACTCTCGAACGGAGCTACCTGCGTGCAGCGAGAGTGTCGAGTTATCAGTTGTTTTACGATATCCCAGGCAAGTACACAGCATCCGCTCTGTCTCCTCGATCTTCAAGAGAGTAAAAGTCGAAGTTTTCAAAACATACAGTGAACAGTTTCTTTCTTCGTGGGACTATCATCTCACCATCCCCTACCTAGTGTTCTATCTTCGTCAGGACCTTTCCATACCCTCCTTTTGTCCTGTTTATGCTCTACGAAACTCCTATTTTCTTGTATCATACTTCTCCTTCAGTGCTTCACGTCTTTCCCACTTCCATACCTTCGTGAGATCCGGTGCTCAGCGCACCTCCAGTGACAGTTCTGCTAGCGCTTCCGTGTTCTTTTCTAATTCAAGTGCAGTGGGTCGGCGGAGCGACCAAAATAAAATGAATAAGATTTTTTTTATTCAGTGAAAATCACGGAAGACCGCAAGGCCCAGGCCAATCGGAAGAACCGAAAACGATGGACCGAGGATGCTTGAAATCCACCACCGGTCGTACCTAAGTACGACCCGACCGAGCCGGAACTTTTTCCAGACGGGGCGAGGCCCCTCGTTATCGTGCGGCGTGGATGACCAGGTATGTTGAAACTGCGTCCTCGAAGAAAGCCGACAACGCGCAGGGTTCCACTCACCTTGCCGCTGCCAAGTTTTAATACCGAACCGCGCTATACCTCTTCGCCGGTAAATATAACACGGCAGTTTCAATCCGCATCGACTGACCTGTCACGACGTAGGAAGACAGCGTCACACATACCGCCTCGTTCTCTGGCGCTCAGGGTGCCGCCTGAACAACGGCTCCCTTCTCCTCGACAGATTTTCACGATTCTTACTTATGCCCGAAACCATCACTGAAGCCTTCTTCTCTCAAGCCGGCTCCAGCGATCATTCCTCATCCACCATCATCAAGCTACTTCTCGCCTCAACCAGACCCTTCCTCGGCTCCCCACGGAACATCACCAGTAACCGGTAATACAAACTTCAAACACAAAAAAATTAAAACAAACAAGATGCACTCGTCGCCCACTTAGTTTTTTCTCTCTCTCTTTTTCTACATGGACGGCCTGACCGCTTGGCAGCGTCTGATTAGGGGCGACATTAAAAGGGTCGCCTTACCGCTCCCTTAGAGCCAACGGAATGTCCCCGAGGGTATGGCAAATTAGACACGTGGCTCGTTTCTCAACGCGCGCAGAAGAAAACCACTTCTCGAACATCCAAGACGAATAATTTCTTAGGTCTATCCTTTCCTTCTCTTTCCTCTTTTCATCCTTTCTCTCTCACGCACTCCCATTGACACGAGGTGAGAGAGAACCATCCGAATATCCACAACGGCCAAACCATTAACGGGGTCCGCGCGTATTCGCCCCCCCCCCCACCCGCACATTCAAAGTATATAACCCCTGACGATTCAGAAGTTACACACAAGAGGGCAAATATGAATTCGAAACGGTGCCGACTGTGTGAAATTTATAACTCTTAGGTACACCAGACCTCTTTTCATCGGTTTTTAGGGGGGCGGGGGTAGATTTTTTTCAGGAATGGGTGCTCGTGGAGCGCTGTTCAGAGAGAATCTTCCGTTTCATTCGCATCATTAACAAAAAATACATGAAGTAAGTTTTAAAGAAATGAAAAAATCGAAATAATCGATGGAAAAATCTCGATATTTTGAAAAAGGTAAGAGAGCGACACTTTTTTCGGACAGATTTGTGTTCAGCATAAAAAAATACATAAAATATGTAAGCTTTAACAAAATCAAAGGAGATCGACTTTTTATGCAGTTTTACCGAAGGTATAAGTGCATATACAAGCCCTGAAATGATTGGAGTGGGTGTCACACTGGTTCTCGAGGAAAAAGTTGCAAACGTCAGATCTTGTATGGCAAAGCGCGGCTCAGTAGAGCAAAAAGAGTGACTGTGGACAAATTGATTTTCAAGACAGAATTTTTTCATTGGTTTTAGCTTTCCATTTTAAATAAAAATTATTAAGATTCTTCATGTGTCATTTTTATCCACCTTTTTAAAAAAGGTTGATAGTAGTCTTTTATTTCATAAACAAAGTAACAACAACAAAAGCTTTCGACACTGAAGAGTACCGATCTTTATCAAATATTCAAATTCATTCGAAAAGATATAGTATCGTTGAAACGACTATCTAGAAATGTTTGCCATTAGAAAAGTAGATGTTCCAAAATTTACTGAGTTTGTTATAAACAAATAAGTTTTTTATGCAAACCAAACCAACTTAATTAATAATTTAACCACTAGGATTTTTTCGACATACTGAGTTAATTTGTTCAACAATCCAATAATGTTAGGGCTTGTAGAGCACACCTATGCCTTCCTGTGATGAAGTTTCATTTGTTATTATTTTCCTTTTTATTTTGAAATGTATCCTAAGCCAAATAAATTAAGGCGTCAAAAAGTTGTTTAAAAACTCAAAGTACCATATCTCCGTAATTGTTTTCAGAATTTTCAAAAAATATTCAGTGAAATTTTGTTGACTATCAAAATATCATATATCCTGAATTAGAGTGAAATTTCATTCCGACAAGAAAATTCCTATGACGTGGACTCCGCCCGGTTTAGATCATTTACGACGGTTGTGCATTAGGGTGGTTCAAAAATGCAATGGAAAATTTTCTTACGAATTTTTATGAATAACGCCCGGAAATTCGTTTGAATCTACACAAAAATAAATTCATTTTTTTAATGATATTTAGTGGTGTCGCAAGCCCCATGAAGTTTGACACGTAATTACCATAAGAAAAAAGACGTTTTTGTGAATTTTATTGAGAATACTTAATATTATCTGAATCGAATTGACAATCAACATTAATCTTTCCCATTAACCATAGAATACGAATAAAATATTACTTTACAAATATCATCTCCATAAGCATATTTTATAGGGTCCCAAAAAACCTCATAAGTGAAAAAATGAGTTTTCCGAGTTTTTGGCGTTAATCATGATTTTTTTGCGGTTTCTTTTACGCAAATTGTTTTTAATATATAAAAAACTACTTTATACTGATAATTTAATATTTTCGTACATTGTTTAAACAATTTCTCATTGTTTTAGGCAATTTTCTCTTAGAATGGAGAGAAAGTGGCTGTTTTTTCCAAAAATTTCCCTATTTTGTCTTTGTTTAAACAAATTATTATTATTGTTGATAATATTATCATTGAAGAATGCTAGAAATTGCGGTTTTTCCGAAATTTTCAATTTTTTGTTTACTTTTTACTTGGAGTGAGGTAATATTTGATCTAATATAGCGAAAATAATTGTTCAAACTAATTATTGTTGTCTATTGCTATCTTCTTCTATATTACCCCTAGAGAGTTGCGGTTTTTAGCTGAATTTTTTATCTTTTCTCCATTTTTCAATTAGAGTGAAGTAATAATTAATTCAAGTTAACAAAAATAATTGTTTCAAGACATTTAAAAACGTAGTTTGCCCACCTAATCCTAATTATTCCATTCTTTGCTTTTGTCTCTTGTGTAAGATAGCTTTTTGTAAATCAATTTTTTTAAATATTGCGGAAAGAGAAAAAATAATTCAATTAAAAAAGTAACAAACTATTTAAGAAATGACTCATGGTTAGGTTCACGTATTATTTCTTCATAATTAAAACGTCAAAGCAAAACTAAGGATGTCAGAAAAAAGCAACTTTCTAGAATTACTCTAAAAGAAGATAGTTATAAACAATTATATATTGTTGAAGTAACTATGATTGTTAATTTGCATTATTTATCATTGTACTAAGTAAAAAGTGGGTAAAAAGTTCAACATTTCAGAAGAAACCGCACATATATTGCATTAGTAAAGAAGAACATAGTTATAAAAAATAATAATTTGTTATAATAATTACTTTTGCTAAACTGAAATTATTATTACGTCGCTATAAATAAAAAAAAACTAGGTGAAAAGTTGAAAATTTTAGAAAAAACCGCAACTATCTAACATTATTTAAAGATAATATTATTTAAAATAATAAAAAACTGTTCAAGCAGTTATGTTTTTTTTTAATTTTTCTGATTGAAGATTGGATGAAAAGTGGAAAATTTGTGAAAAGCCGCCACTTTCTATCTCCATTTTATGAGAAAATTGCTAAAAACACAACTAAATTGTTTAAACAATTTATTTATAAAACAGACGGTATTCATAAAAATTCAAACAAAAAATTCTTGGACCACCCTATTGTGCATGTTCAAAAATGGTTAAGATATCATTTTTAATCGTTTAAAAGTATATTTATTCCAGTAAAACAATTTTTATTTTGCCAAAGAATTAATAGAGAAAATTTCGTCAATAGAGTAATTACTAATTAATTTTTCAATTACTTGGTCTATGATCGCACATTGGATAGCAACATTCCCCAGCATTATCACACTTATCACCGGTTCCTCCAGAAATTATGTTTCCATTAGGGGCGCGTTTACATTGTGCGTCAACAGCTCCATGAATGAACAGAGCCATACATAGAAAAGTGAAAAAGGCGATTATTCCAAGATCCATTTTAGTTGAAATTCGACAACTTACTACCTCTCCTGCTTCGGTTGCGGCCTATATACCCATGGCTGTAGCCACGTGAGAGATCAACAGGGTTCGACCCCCACTTCAAAATTCTTGAAAACTTTACAAAATATACATATAGTTTCCTGCGTGCCGCTGCAAATCCCCCCCCCCCAACTCCGGAAAATTCGTCTGACTACGGTCTTGTAAATACCCACTCTCTCTCTCTCATGTTCATTGTCCATGAGCATAAGCAGGGAAACGAAAATTGAGTACAGTAATCTTTTTCAAACACGCGATTCTACTCTCGTCGAGGTTTCCTCATAGGAGGAAGGCCAGTTAATGAAACGGGTACACGTAGGTAGAGGAAACTATGCTTGAGTAGGTGACATCAAATTTCTAAATGTTTTTTAGAATTTATCGAAAATAGCAATTTACAATCAAGGCAAACTCAACTACTCATTTGACTATTTCTGTTCAAAAACTGTCCATAAAATATTCATTATTTTTATTATTTTTAACCTTGCCTGGATAATCTTTCGCCTCATTATCGCTTCATTTTTATTTGAAAAGTAACGAGAATGACGGCGCCAGCGCTATCTAGCGTCTTTTAACTTCATTAAATTGGAGCAGAATAGCAATTCCCGGCTGTCAGTTGCTTCTTGCTTAGCGGTATAAAATACCTGCAGCACATTTTAACTTTTGTTTTTTCTAAGTCTTATTATTTTTGAACAATAACTAACTAAGGAATAGTTCTTTCAAATCTGGTGTCCTGATTCATAGCTCGAATTCACTCATACTTCGTCGTGCTCCCATTGCTGTTAAGGACGTAGCAGACGACAGCTTTTATTCCATCGTAGGATAATCCTTCGCCAAATAGCACGTAAACTTTAACAGCGGAAAATTGTACATGCAACAAAATTTAACTTCAGTTTTTTCTGTGAGGTGATCGCTTCCACTAATCTAATAAAATAAGGTCGACTTGTAGATTGAAACAGACTCCAAACAAAAATCATCTCTCAACAACTAAATCTGACAAAACAAATTGTAAACTGACGTAATCCCGAAATGACATGAATACTATGTCAATGACGTGCGCGTTCCAACTGTTAGAGCAAAAGGGCATCAGGGCCAATATTTGGCACAGCAAAAGGACATAACCGCTAAAGTTTGAAATTCCAAAAGGGCATAAGTGCCAACATTTGACAAAGCAAAAGTGCATAAGTGCCGACATTTGGTGCAGCAAAAGGGCATTCCGAAAAGGTCACCCAAGAATATTAACTTGAAACTTGACCTAGGGGTTCCTTTCAGACCCTGGCTGAACGCACTAAAAGGATTTCTTGGCGCAGATCAATATAAATTAATATTTTTCCAGCAAAATGATTAAAATTAATGTTCAGATTTTTAGTTGCAAAAGGGATTCGGCGTGAGTTGGTGGAAAATGTGTGGTTCACATCCACTAATTTTTTTTATAAAGTTAAAATTATTAATACCTGATTTATATTTATCTGCGCCAAAAATTCTTTCAGTGGGTTCACCTAGGGTTTAAAAGAGACCCCTAGGCCAAGTTTCAAGTCCATATTCGTGGGTGACCTTTCTGGGAGTATTAAATTTATTTCTGTACCCCAGCACGGGATTGCTAATTCAGATATTGCAAAATAAAGTACAAGTTTTATTTATCATGATAACTTTAATATTTGCTTCTTATTTTGGATTAAATTGTATTCTCAGTTACCCTGACAAATGTATCATTCCTATAAATTTATATTAATCAAATTCATAATATGCACTGGTATTGAAAAAAACGTATTTGCATTGTCTTGTTTTTATAATCTAAAAAAATGCGCATCCTGTAAAAAAATTCTTTTTATTAAACATGTTATTGCAACTTGTGTTGTTTTTCCATGTATCTAATTATTTTATTTTTAATACTATTTTTTACGATTGAAAAAAGCTAAGCTTCTTAAAAAAATTATTTTTGCCAAATTTTTACAGCTTTTTTTGTGTGAGCAATTTTTGTCTATCAATTTTTTTCATATCTTTTGTCGTTCGTCCAAAATTCTAATCCTTTTATTTTATTTTCGAAGATTAAAACAAAAACTACGCATCCTATCAAAAAGGGATCCGCAAAAAATTTGCAGATCTTTTTATATGCACAATTTTTCTTTCTTCATCTTTTTTCATATCTTGCATAGTTTGACCGCAAAATAGAATTTCTTATTTTTCATTATTTTTTTGTGCGATCAAAATTTGAATTTTTCAAGAAATTCAAAAAGTTTTTATGAGAATATTGTAGGGTTATAAATTATTTTTTGATAGGATGCACATGTTTAGTTTAAATCGTTATAAATAACTTTGAAAATAAACAAATTAGGTTTTCGGAAAAACGACTTGGGC
>JAABKJ010006724.1:0-21658 GCA_011634705.1 Andricus grossulariae
GATTGTGCTCTGTTAAAAGAGAAGGTAATTATTTTAATCAAATGTAAAAGATTTGAAAACTGCAGAACGTTGCAGAAATTCTCCATAATACACAACATGGCGGACCCCCCACTTCAAATTCTCCATAGTACACAAAATGGCGGACCCCCCACTCCAAATTCTTCATAGTACACAACATGGCGGACCCCCCACTCCAAATTCTCCATAGTGCACCTTATCTACTATTCGGTATAAGATTTAACTGTTTCATAGAAAATTCGCTTTTCTGAATTCTATTTTTTTCTTTGAATGAAAATTTAAATATTACATTTTTGGCTAAAAATTGTTCTTTTTAGTCTAAAAATTCAACTATTTGGTTGGAAATTAATATTTTGTAGTAGAAGCTTAATCTTCTTGTTGGAAAAATCATCTACTTTGTCAAAAATTTACGTATTTTGTTGAAAATGCATACAGTTTGCTAAAAAATACCTCGTCTTGGTTGAACATTCCACTCTTGGGTTGAATTTTGAAGTACTTTATTAAAAATTCATTGTTTTGGTTGAAGATTTAAAATTTCCGTAAAAAATTCATCTTTCTTTTGCAAACTCAACTTTTTTGTTGAAAATTGATATTTTCGGGTTTGAAATTCAACTGTTTTGTAGAAAATTCATCTTTTTAGTTTCAAACTTCAACGATTTGGTAGAGGATTAAGATATTTCGTAGACAATTTCACCTTTTTGTTCAAATTTCATATTTTTTAGTTGAAAATTCAACAAATTTGTAGAAAATTCAACTTTTTGGTAGAAAATGGAACTGCTCTATAGAAATTTCGCTTTTATAAATTGAATTTTTCTCGTAATAAAAAATTAAATATTACATTTTTGGCTAAACATGGTTCTTTTTAGTTTAAAAATTTAACTATCTGGTTGAAAATTAATCTTTTTTGGTAGAAAATTGATCTTCTTGTTTGAACAATCAACTAATTTGTTAAAAATGTATGTATTTTGTTGATAATATCCTCCTTGGAAAAAAATACGTCGCCTTGCGGAAGAGGGGGCTTACGTGCCTTAAAAATGCATGTTTTCTATAGTTCTATGAATAATTCTGCATTTATAACATTTTCGAAGATTTCCTAATAATTAAAAAAAAATCTAATTTTTATTCAAGCAAAAATAATTCATATTTAAGCTCTTGAAAGAATAAATTACGATTTTTATAAATAATTGTAATCATTTTTCTTTTCACTTCATTTCAAGTTTATTTAATACCTTTTGAATACATAATTTTTAAACACATAGAATAACGGATTTAATTATGTGATAGATATTTCGTCCAACTTTAAGCTTCTATTACTTTCTTTTATTCTCCTGGACATTTACAGGTTCTTCTGCAGTATAGTGGGATTGTGCTCTGTTAAAAGAGAAGGTAATTATTTTAATCAAATGTAAAAGATTTGAAAACTGCAGAACGTTGCAGAATTTAAATAATTATAAAGAGTAAAATAAATTCATATTTTCATAAAAAATTACTCACAATACTTTCACATTCTCACAAATTATTTTCGGTAGGTTTTCTTGAACTTCTTCCTTCTTTTCTTCACTCAGTTGATCTTTCTCATCCAGACATTCCTGAACTTTATCAATAACAGATTTTGAGTTGTCTCTTATAGTTGGATTTTGAAGACATATTTCATCAATCAATTGAGACCAATTAACTTCATTGTCTGTTGACTTTCTCCTTGCCTCTTTAACTATATCCTTCGAAACTTCATTAAGAACTTCATTAGTTTTCAAAATGAGGTTGTAAATTTCATTGGATTTATAAGATCCGTTTTTAACGCATTTTTGCTGTAATTCATCATATGTCAAATTATAATTTTGTCTCACTACAGATGATATGGGCTCGGTAAATGTTTCGGCCAATAGCAATCTCAGGTTACCTAAAATTAGAAATATATTTTTAAAATTCTATTCATCGGTATAATTGTCTAATAATGGTAAATGCATATATATATATAGCATACTTACAAATTATAAATGAGGACAACAGAGGAATTGAGAACTTCATTTTAGATTTTTTTTCTGACTCAGTAATAGGAAAAATTAATTTATGTACGTATAGTTTGAATAAGTTTTCTATTTTAACAAACTGACATTCGACATGGAAAAACGTTCATATAAGTATCTGGGAAAAACATTTACATAAGGGGAACCAATCAACGAATGAACAAGCATAAATACATTTCGCGCATTAATGTATGATGAAATTACAAAACTGTACATCAATCTTATAATAAATATTAGATAAGTCGACAAATAGAAGATATTTTTTTCCTGTCAGAATTCGTAACATGCGTAGCGATCAAAATATAAAAGTAATGCGTCATAATCTGAAGCAACACCGTGAAATATAAAATTTGTACAGCTGAGGGAGCGTGTTTTTCAAAAGAATAATAAAGCAGGCGTTCTTAATTAATTCTCTTTTTATTTACTAATTTCATATCTTTTAAATTTTCAAGCTGCCTTTTATGTTCACGCAGATTTTAATTGATTAGTATATTCCAATTTTCGATAAAAACAATACACTAATCTATGTAATCAAATGATTGCGCGATTTGAAATTTATATCCTCAAACTTGAATAAATTGAAATTACAAGGTTTCAAGAATAAACAATGTTAAACTTAAAACTTTGAAAAAAATGTAATGACCAAATAATGACCATCTACGTACATATTGTAACCTAAGCGTTCGAAGATATTCAGTTTGGGGAATGTGTAGGATTATGTGCGAATACAGTTTTCTTCAAAAGAATCAATATTTACAAATTGCTATAATTGATTTCAAAAGATTTTATGAGTAATAAGTAGAATCGTACAACATTATTAAAAACCTGAACCCGACGGGTTGGTATTTTTTCAGAACGGTTCGAGGGAGGTCGGGTTTCGGGGTCGCAAGCAGGCCTGAAAAAACTACACGAAAATTCGAACTATGCCTCAAAAGTTCACTGAAAAAATGTCCTGAATTTTTTGGTAAATTCCGGTAACTTTGGCTGTAATTTATAGTAACTTACCATAAATTATCGAAATGTTCTGAAAATTTGAAAATTTTTCAAATTGAACTTTCGGGCTGGTTCGCGTTTCCGCGCCAGCTTGGGGTTTTTATTTTCGGGCCGGGTTGCGAACCCGCTACCCGACCCGACGTCATTTCGCACATCACTAGTAATAAGTATTCTTTTATAATTATATCTTACTGATAAAAAATATTGAAAAACGTGCTACTTTTTCTTCTTTTAAGACCATTTGACTCAAGCTCTAAGCTCCAGATTCTATCACCTCATTTTAATATATAAATACTAGAATGAAATATTTTTTAATTACTAAACAGTACTCCTTTTATAAATAGAAACATGTATGCAGAGGGGGAAAAAACTTGTTCAATTAAATAATTTTTGCGTAGAATGGAATTTTCGAAATGGTAAACACAAAAATTAATTGAAGTAAACAGATTTTCCCTCTTTATACACAAACTTCTATTTAAAAAAGGAGTTCCGCTTTGTATTCAAAAATATTTAGAGCCAGTGTTTATTGAGTAGAATGAGCCTATTGCATTTTTATGCCCTGAATGGATATTTCCGTTGGTCGTAAAAGTCAAAATATATCATTAGAACTTTTCAAAAACTGTCCTAAGTGAGGCCAAATAATTTTCTGAAAACGTCTAATATTCCAAGCATGTCCTGCAAACGTCTTAAGACGCTGGATTTCTTATTACTGCTTCTTATTATTATTATTTGGGCTGTCTGAGGAAGTTTTTGAGACGATAATGGTCCGACCTTAATAAAATGTACTGTTCCGTTTTTTTTTGTTTTTTTTTTTGAACCGCTGTTTTTAAATTTGAAATCTACATTTTCAACCCAACAAAAAAAATAGAGTGGCAGCTCCAAAGACTTTGAACTATTCAAAGGTTTCGTTCTTGTTCTTTTCTTCATATACTCAATATTATCTGTATTAATAATACTACTTATCCACCATTAAAACTATGAATTTGGTTAACTTTTTCGAGTTTTTTTTTTGCGAAATATTGGAGCCACTTTCGGGTCGCATAATTTTTTCAAGTTGTTGAGCGCCATATTGAAGCCGGCATTTTGTTTTTGGAATTTTGGATATCGAATTTGAAATTAGCTGTCGAAGAACCTCTGAGCCGCCATTTTCCTTTTGAAAATTTGAATTTTAAATTTGAACTCATCGACACAAAAGGAAAAACCCTTTACAGTAAATTTCATTCCAATTGGAACATTTTTTCGACTTTTTGGTGGGCATCTTGGAGCCGCCATTTATTTAAATTGGGATTTTAAAATTAAAATCAACTGCAGGAAAAACTCCTTTATACCAAATTATGCAGGTTGGATCATTTTTTTAATGCCGGCAATTTTGTTCGGATTTGGTACGACTGTGCAGCATTACCGAACTATTAGAAAATTTTGTACGACTCCAATAAATATTAAAAAGTCGAAACGAGGTTGCCACTCTTTCCTTAATATAATTTGAAGATTTAGGGCGTAAAAATAACTAAATTACTGATAATGATTAATTTATTTGTTGTTGAATGGCAATCCATTGTGTTAGGATATTATTCTTCAGATGCAAAGAAATTACTCTGCAAAAATAAAAATGTTCTTTGTTTAAAACTGAGATATAAGTTTATTTGTTTATGAAAATTGTTGTCGAGATACAATCTATATTGTGACAATAATGACTTTTTGAAAATTCAAATAGCGTTGGATCCGCCTATGTTGAGGTTATTTTATTGGACAATTTAAAAAATATTTAGCTTCAAAGTCCAAGGTTTTTTCAGCAAAATCATCTTTTTGAAATCTTAGGTTCAACTCTTCGCCAAATCAAGTAAATTGCTCCTAACCAGTTTTTAAATTCATGAAATCAAGAGGAAGTTATACTCTCTAAACCTGGACTGAGAAGACGAATAAATATTACGTGATTAATGAGTAATCATAAAAAATATTTGCCCGTGGTATGGAAATTTCAGCGAAGATAAGAACACAAGATTCGCCGCGTGCGTTAATTTCTTATTATATAATCATTTTTTGAATAGTTTAATATTTGACCTACATAAATTAAGGTAGATTTTTTATTTATTTATTTTTTTCTCCATAAATTGCCATCCCATAGGACCACACTTTGCCAACATTTGAGTCTGATCGGAGAGATAATGCAAGGTGTCCCACCACCAATACAACCCCTTGTCCTACGTGATAGTTCACAACAAAATAAACAAAAAAGGCCTCTAGCAAAAAGTTGTGCGACGCTTAGTTTGGGCACAATAAAGCTTTAAATTTGGGCCTAATCAACCAATGAGAGGCGAGCTTTAGCGACCACTTGTACGTTTATCTCAAAAGGCAAAGTTCCCGCCCCAATAGCTTTTTTAACTTTCAAATGCTTCTCTCTAATGTTTATTAACAAGGTTACACATTCAAAAAAACGTATCGCTCAGAATTTCTGTTAGATAACTTGTAACAAAATTAACAAATACCTGAACATTCGTGAAACCCGGCAGACTTGATTTCTTGAAAATTTTTAAGAAAGCCTAACATAGCATAACAAACACGTTTAACAACAAAAAAGTTCATTTTTTCGGTTTCTCTCAGAATTTCTGTTACCTAACTTTGACCGAATCTAACAAAAATCTCAAAATACGTGAACCCAGCAAACTTTCTTTTTTGAAACGTTGATATTATATAAAATTTAAATAGCAACACTTATTTCCTACCAAAAAAGTCACCCTCTTCGATTACTATCAGAATTTCTGTTACATAACTTGTAATAAAAATGTTTGAAACCTGAACATTCCTGAAACCCAGCAAACTTGATTTCTTGAAAATTTGTAAGCAAGCCTAACATAAGATAACATCTTTACCAACAAAAAAGTTACTTCGTCGGTTTTTCTCAGAATTTCTGTTACCTAAGTTTGAACAACAAACGTGAACCCAGAAAACTTTCTTTCTTGAAACTTTTATACTAAAATTTTAATAGTAAAAATTATTTTCTAACAGCAAAAGTCACCCCCTTCGATTTCTCTTGGAATTTCTGTTACATATCTTGTAACAAAAATTTAAAAAACCTGAACATTCGCGAAACCCAGCAAGACTTGCTTTCATGAAAATTTGTAATCAAGCCTAACATAACTCTTTTACCAAAAAAAAAGTTTCTTGCTTCTGTTCCTCTCAGAATTTCTGTTACCTAACTTTCAACAAATGTAACAAAAAATCTCTACACCCGCGAATACAGAAAACTTTCTTTCTCGCAACTTTGTCACTAAAATTTAAATAACAAAACTTATTTTCTAACAACAAAAGTCACCCTCTTCGATTACTCTCAGAATTTCTGTTACATAACTTGTAACAAAATTAAAAAAAAACTGAACATTGGCGAAGCCCAGCAAACTTGCTTTCTTGAAAATTTGTAATCAAGCCTAACATAACACTTTTACCAACAAAAAAGTTTCTTTCTTCGGTTTCTCTCAGAATTTCTGTTACCTAACTTTTAGCAAATCTACCAAAAAATCTCAACACACGTGAACCCTGAAAACTTTCTTTCTTGAAACTTTGTCACTAAAATTTTGATAGAAAAACTTATTTTCTAACAACAACAGTCACCTTCTTCGGTTCCTCTCAGAATTTCTGTTACATAACTTGTAACGAAACTGACGAAAATCCCCAACATAAGATAACACCTTCACCAAACAAGGAAGTTCTTCTAATCGATTTCATGTAGAATTTCTGTAACATAAATTTCACCAAAACTAACAAAAAAGTCTGAATGCACGCGAAACCCAGAAAACTTTCTTTGTTTCTCAGATTTAAATAACAGAACATAGTATCTGACAATAAAAGTCATAGTTTGCGATACCTCCCAGCATTTATATTACATAACTTTCAACCAAGGTCACAAATAGTATATTGCACAACTAGGGTTGAAAGGGTTGAAAGCGAGGGCAGCACATGCACTTGTTTCGATCATATAGCCTTTCGAACCGAGTTGTGCACGCTATTTTTCATCATACCTTTATCGGAAATCGATTTTCTTTTGTTCGCGAACCGAATTCATTTTGTTCGGAATAATCGACTATAATATTTTGATAGTAGACAAGAGGTTAGAATAGTCACTTGAAGTTGGCTGCAGCGCTCGTGCGATTATGACGAAAACGGAAAGAAGTTCGCGAGTGAAAGAGAGAGATGAGAATACTATATAAATCGATATTTTTTTCTCTCGATCGTGCAGGACTTGGACTTAGCTGCAGCGCTCGTCCGATTATGACGGCGATGGAAAGAGCGAGGGAACGATCGCGTCACAATAGAGAGATTCTGCTTTCGACCAATCACGAGCCGTTATATTTCTTTTCATGCAGCTACGTCATCACTTTTCCTCCCTAGGGAGGAAAAGAAAACTTGGCTGCATTCAGCCACTTTTGCTTCGCTCTACAGGCATTGAAACTCGATCTTTCGATGAAGGTGTAATAAAAAAATCTTTACCTTCGCGAAATCTAGCAAACTTTCCTCTTTAAAAATTTGTTACTTATTTTTTTTGTTACTACAAACGAATGTCACCCTTTCCGATTCCCATCAGCATTTTTCTTCTTAACTTTTAACAAAGCTAGCAAACAAAAACTCGGCCCGCCTCTTGGGCATATTCTCATCGCGCGCTGAGCGCGCGCGGCTCACTTCGCTTGCCAGTTTGAGCGGAAACCTGTTGGATCTCGCTCTTCGCGCTCGATAATATATTGATCTCACGCTACGCGCCTGGTCATTGTACATAGCCGACATTTTTGCGTAGGACTTTTAAAATTAAAAGTCAACCCATCGAAAACTGAAATTTAATAATTGTGAATTCTCTTTTGTTAAAGCTCTTTCGGCTTTTACGAACACATTATCATCACGTGTCTCGTGTGAACAAAAGGTAGAAAACAAATTTTTAGGTCTAGTTTTAAAACAATTGTGTTATTAAACATTTTATTGTTCCTTGTGTCTTTTTTTCGAAAGATTTAATTTGTTTATTTGTAATGTCATTTTTCACGACTAGAACAAAGACTTCGCGTCTTATTAAAAAATGATTTGTGATAAATTTGTAGCTCTTTTATGGCTGAACAACTTTTGTCTATTTATGTTTTTTCTAGATTGTGTAATTTGTCAAAAAATTTCATTTCTTTATTTTGTAATGTCACTTTTCACGACTAAAGCAAAAACGACTCAGAACAAATTTGTAGATCTTTTTGAAGTGCACAATTTCTATTGATTTCTCTTTATTTATATCCTGCGTAGTTTGACCGAAACATGAAATTTTTTCTTATGTTTTGTGAGGTCGAAATTGAAAGTTTCGATTTAGAAAAAAATTCAAAAAGTTGTTATAATAATCTTTTAGAGCTTTAAAATATAAAGTTTTTCTTCTCTTGACTTTTTCATATCGTACGTTTTTTGCCTTACAATGGTCATTATAGTTTGTTTTTTTCGATTCTCTAGCCAGACTACAGACACAGACAGACAGCTACGTAAAAATCGTCTTTTCTGACTCAGGGTGTTAACAATTTGTTTGATGTTATTATTCCTCCTTTGATTGACCTTCAGGTTTCATTGATCATAACATGGTTTCTGCCCAATGCTTATTCTCCTTAAGGGCATGTGATACTTAGAAAATTATCGATTTTAGCAGTGTTAGGTTCACCCGGCTTTTTTCCTACAATAATAAAGATTTTGCCTTAAAAATATGGGGAATAATAGAGAACATGCTAACGGACGTCCCCGAACTCTTCTGTTGTGGAATAATTTAAAAAAATGTCTTTTTGCTGAATTTGAATAATATGTGTGTATTTTGAGGTACAACAGAGACCGACATTATCGGAATGGCAGAAACCTCAAAAACGACTCCTAACCTCGAAATAGTGCACATAGAGAAAAATTTTATTTAGCAGGATAAAGTTTTTTTGCTATTATCTCTCAAAAAAAGAGTTCGGGGACGTCTGTTGTTCTATTTTATAGCATCTCCTGATACAGTTTTAAAATTTTTTAATTTTTGTGGACAAAAACCCGGGGGAACTGAAGCCGATTTTCCACACGACGAAGTATCACATGCCCTTAAAGTTTTCCCTCTCTTTTTGAGTTTCGGGCGCTACCTTTCGCTGGATTGGGAACTCAGGTAGTAGTGTGATGCTTCTTTTATTGAGCAGGCTCGAACCCTTTTTCTGCTCAGTCCTGTTTCAATCATGGTATAGGCTAGTGTAGCAATTTCGGTTGTTGCAATGATTTAAAATCAATTGTGCTTTTTGTAGACGATTCAGGCAATTGAGTCCTTTAAATTCAAAGATAATGTTTTTTTTTTTAAGTTTCGATTACTTGTTCAGTGATTACCCGACTCGATCGTCTTCTGGTGTTGTGGAAAGTGAAGAGTCGGATGACGTATTACTTCTGGTCGCATCGGGATCGATCGTTCGGTGAACGATCGTGGTCGTGGCTTCCGGAGGCTACATCTTTGCCAATCTTCTGAAACAACCAAAACCTTTTTTTGGGCACAAAAGGAGTGTTTTATTGGATTGGATCGGGGACTCGTATCCCGGATTAAATCGATAAAAGGTATTTAGAAGTTAATAATAACGGGGATAAATTGACTTGTTTAACATGAACGAAAACATAATTCCTTCGCTACCCCACGCCAGTCCGTCATTAATTCAATACACAGGGGGTCTCACAACGCGGAGATTTGAATGTAATCAACATTTGCAAAACCTTTGGAAAATTCCTTCCTGCCAAATTTTTTTTTACCTAGATGTAAATAACAAAACACAATTTCTAACAACAAAAGGTACTCTTTTCGAACTAAACTAAAAATTAAAGAAGCCAGCCAAAATTTCATTTTTTTTAAATATATTACCAAGACCTGAATAACAACAAAAATATTTTCTAACAAAAAAGTGACCTTTTTCGATTTCTTTCAAAAGCTCTGTTACATAACTTGTGACAAAAATAAACATAAAAACTGATCCTTTAGGAAACCTAGCAAAAATTTCCTTCTGGAAAATTGGTTACCAAGATTTAAATGACGAAACACATTTTCTAAAAACATTACTTGCCCTCTTTGATTCCTTTTAGAATATTTCTGTTACATAGCTTGTATCGAAAAGTGTGACATTTTTGTTATAAAAGGTGTTGTGTTATTTTAATCCAGTTAGCAAACTTTGAATGAAGAAATTTTGGTGGGTTTCTCGATTTTTTAGTTTTTTTTTGTTACTTCTGTTACAAGTTGTTTAACAGAAATTATGAGAGGAACCGAAAAGAGTAACTTTTTTGTTGCTAAAGATGTTATCTGATGCTGGGCGGATTGAAAAGTTTCCAAGAAAGCAAGTTTGCTGGGTTTCGTAAATGTTCCCTTTTTTTGTTGTTATTTTTGTTACAAGTTGTGTAAGAAAAATTGTGAGAGGAATCGAAGAGGGTGACTTTTGTTTTCCGAGAATGTGTTTTGTTATTTAAACCTTAGTAATAAATTTGCAAACAAGAAATTTTTCGCGTGTGTTGAGATTTTTCAAATTTTTGTTTAAAGATAGCTAATAGAATTTCTGAGAGGAAACGAAAAGAGTAACTTTTTTGTTGAAAAAGGCGTTATCTTATGTTAGGTTCGCTTACAAATTTTCAATGAAGAAATTTTTGTGGATTTTTCGAATTTGTAGGGTTTCGTAGCCCCGGGATGAAACCCTTATGGTTACGGTCGGGTGTCTGACTGTTTCCAAATCTTAAAGAATGATTTTCTAGATTTGGCGATGAGTTGAACGAACAAGATTTCAAAGATTATGATTGTGACACTTTTTTAAACTTTCAAACGGTTCTGCATTTTCGGTGTTTTAATGCATTCTATATACTGATTTTGTCGTTAAATTGTGTAAAATTATGCAAAATTACCAGCATGATTGAAAACTAAATGACATGATCGTCATCGAAACAACAGTTTAAAGGTTTAGAAAATTTCGCGTCTTAATCGTGATTTGTGAAATCTTGCGCATTCAACTCATCGCCAAATCTAAAACATCATTCCTAAAAATTTGTAAAATTCATAAATCGAGTACAAATGTTTGTCTTAAAATCTGGACCAAGAACATGAATAGATATTGCTTGATCAAAGAAAGATTATATCATAAGAAATTAACGCACGCGAAGAATCTCGTATTTTTATCTTCTCCAAAACTTGCATTCCTGAAAGGAGAAGAAATGATTCACAGAAAAAATGGTATATTCTCAAAAACGCGCAATAAGTAAATTTATTCATGAAGATTTTTTATAATAGTTTATAACAATGAACATTTTTGTGCTTTAGTTATGGGTCGTGATTAATTGTTAAGTATACATACCCTAACGACAAAATCAGTACATATATGAATGCATGCAAACATGCTAACTATTTGTTTTGAGAAAATTTCAACAAAATAGAGCAACGAAAGCTGTATTTATTGCAGGAATATTCTTTTCACTTTTACCTTTGCAATCTAAAATGTACAATGCGTATACACATTAGATATTTACAAAATATTATCGGTAAGGTGAGTCAATAAATGCATTAGTGATGTCCCTTAGAAATGTATGGGCGTCTCTAGGACATGATATTTTTTAAACAGAAATATATTTTAGAGATAATGTAAAAAGAAATTAAAGAAAACTATATTACCATTCTACTATCACTAGTGCAAATCCTGGACATTCTTAGATATAATTTTCTCCCCTTCCTTTGAAGTCTAATATATATAAGTATAATCTTTTTGGGCCTCCTTTAAATGCGCCTTTGAATCCGTGAAGGGTTAAAATGCTTCAGAGTACGGTAATTTTAATCATTCATTTTATAAATTCGTTTGTGTTAAAAATATTTTCTGAAAATATTCTTAATACGGAAATAATATAGATTTGAAATTCCAGAATATGTGTTATCCTTAATATATTGCATTTATCCTGTCACGTGTTCCCAAAATCCCAATAACACTTTTTTTGTAATCATCAGCCTTGGTGCCACAAAGGATGCTTTCCGTGCCGCGCCCTTGAGTATCCAGTCCGCCACTGAAAATTCGATGTACATTTTGGAAGAAATTCTTTTCTTTTTTGATCTAAAAATCTTTCTTTGTTGAGGATTCAAGTATTTTTTGGAAAATTCGTCTTTTTTTGGTTTAATTCACAAGTTTTACTGTTTTAAATTTTTTGTTGTAAATTAATCTTTTTTTATTGAAAATTCGCAACGACTTGTTTAAAAGTTAAACTACTTTGTAAATGAATAGGCAACAGTAAGAGTTGACCAAAGAACTCTCTCCATCAAATCGTCTTACGTTGTTTTTGGATGACCCCTAAATAAATTTATGAACACAATTTAGTCGGAAAAAATATCGTTAGATAGGAGGCGGTGCTAGAATCGAATCTTATGGACCCTAACAAAGGGGCGTACGCAGTTAAAAATTTTAGAAAAAAAACTTTACGTAATATATGCGGCCCATTTAATATAAAAAATTGCACATTAACAAAATTTTCGAAACTCATTAACTTCGTCGTTGCGTTCAATCGATCAAGTTTTCCACAATCCTGACATTTGTTGCTACCTACGACCAATAAAGCTTTGATCCAGGTACTAAAAATAAGGTCTCGCCTTGGAAGGGTGCTCAAATTTTTCAAGGAAATTAAGAGGCCCTTAGTACTTTATCTACCAGATTGTAATGTCGTAAAATTTTAGTAATATTATGACTCACAACATTCATGTTAATTTGTTAAATTTAATTTATTCAACTTGTTAGTAACCGCGAAGACTGCGTGGTATTCCTGGATTGTGTTTTTATTTTATAACCTCTAAATTTAAGTATTGATTCTGCTCGTATTTTTATTTATTTATATACATATTCCTGAGATCCTGAAACAACGCTGGAAACATAAGAAATGTATGCACGACCAACTCAAATAGTTTTCAATATCTAAAATTTTCCTGATTGAGTCACACTTTCCCAGCACCCTTTTGTTGTCAACTTCATGTTGTGTGAACGAATGCTTCTGATTGTGCTCGAGGACTTTAACTAATTTCTTGTGATGTTTTGATGTGATTGCTGCTTTTCTGCCTTTTGATATATATTTCTCAATTTTTGGTACTCAAGATTTTGCCATCTCCTAGGAAGACTTTATTGTGTACTTTTAGGAAGCTAGAAAAAACTCCTTAAACCGGGGACCGAATATTCATCTATACATTCCTGTGTGTCAAAATAGTTTGCCTAATTTTCTTTAAATAACTTTATTGTTTCATTTTGATAGCCAGCTTGTAGTATGGATTTTTTCGGAGGAAAATCACAATAATTTACCACCTTTTGGATCGAATTGGATTAACTGCTAGTTTCCAGTTCCGAAGTTTATTTCCTATCCGTAGCAATGGAACCCTTCCCAGTTACAGCCCTGCTGAATTTCGAAAAATATTTGAATTTTGGACCAATCAGAAGTTAGGAGCAAAATCAATAAGTTTAGAACTGAAGACATTGAAACAAATACGGCTGCGAAGTACTATGGACGAATTCACTATAGGTGTATTTATTTGTGCTCATATAATGAGTATTTTGCTTGCTCATAAGTATCAAATAAATTTGCTCCCTCATAGAGGGAGGTTTTCCCTAAGAAAAGAAAAAATGGATACTGTCAATATTTTTGAAGCTTATGTTTCTGTCTATCCAAAAATTTTATTTTCAGAAAATCAGAGGGCCCACCACAATGTCAATTGATGTGTTCTGTTACAAATAAGAACGTTTTAAGCCACTGTAGTTTTATGTTTCAAATTAAAACCTCATGGAAACAATGTAACTGTTCTTAAAACTTTCTGAGTAGCTATTGATTAATCAATAATGTTCTTCGAAAAATCGTCAAAAGATCAATCCACGCGTCTCCAAGACGTGAACAATTACATCAAATGCAGTACTGTTATATTTCCTATATAAAAAAATCCTCTTATAAACAAGACACTAATTTTATTGAAAAATTTGAAAACGATATTGGTAGGTTACATACATTAAAATTGTATACCCAATATTAAAAAAGTTTTCCTCATATCAACAAGATATATATTTTTTCAATTTGTTAATCAGTATTGCTAGATCATAATGTTGTAATATACTGCCAACTATTTTAAATCAGAAATTCAGGGATAAAAGAATGTGTGAATCGACTTCACATAATTATAGATTGAGTTTAATGTTAAAGTAGGAATCCAACAAATAATACAGTTAAAGTCGGCACTTTTGCCTAAAGTTAATACGATAACGTTACTTTGTTTCGGTTCTCAAACCCCGCTTTATCGGCCTTTTGCCAAGCGCTGCTTTCGGCCTTATGCCCCGCTTTGGTTTCGATACCAATCGACATCCACAGACGGACTCGAATCGACTGATTCGCCAGCCACTTAGAACTACGCATGTACGCATCGACAATTCTGCTAACTTAAATCTAGAGACAATAATTATTGATACAAAAAATAAATCCATAAAATACGGCCGTCCTGAAGGAGCTTGGTTCCCAAGCTCTCAATGTAAAGAAACAATTTTTCACGAGATTCTCGGTGATTGTTCTTCCAAAGAACATGTTAGTTTTTCATTTTTTTTTTCATATGTATATATATATATATATATATTTTTTTTTTATTACATTGTAGAACTATCATATCTGATGGCCGGTTTTCGTTCCCGTTTACTTCATCGCAAGTTTACATTTTCGGATCCTGTTGTATCAACTTGATTGTGTTAGGTTACAATTTCTAAATCATTCGCCGGCTTCTCTTTAGCTCGCTCATTCTCGCTCATATCTTTGTTTACAATTTCATTCCAAATGTTGCCTTCGCAATCCTTTTCGTCTGTTTCGTCGTCACTTTCGCTTACATTATTTTTACATTCATCTTCGTCAATCCACCCACGCCAAATTTTAATTTGACTCAGATGAGCGCTGGTATGACCTCGCCTTCCTTTTCTCACTAAACTCTGAACTCCGTAAGTATCAGATGGTAATATATAAGTAATCACCGTGGGCCCTTTAAATCGAGATTGAAGTTTTGTTGATTCTCCCGTAGCAGTAGGATTGGATTTCATATAAACTATATCACCGATCTTATATTTCACATTAAGAAGTCGCAATTTATCATATCTATATTTCGAAACTTTCTGATCTTTTTCAATTACTTTTCTTACTTCTTCCCGAAGTTCTACTAGAAGACAATAGGTTTCCGAATTTACCGACAGTTCTCTCGTTAAACCGTCTTCAAGTCGTGGAACGTAGCCATACAGCAGTTCGAAAGGAGATTTTCCCGTAGTTTTATTTACAGAGGAATTCAAGTCTCGTTCTAATTTACATAATTCCACATCCCATTATTTCCCTCGAAATCATTCAAGTTAGCTTGCATCGCGGGAAGAATAGTTTGGTTCAGCCGTTCTATCTGATCATTAGCTTGAGGATGTCTGCTAGAATTTAATGTGTGTCGGATTCCGAATTTCTTACAAAATTCTGCAAATTTCCATGACGTAAAGCACGTTCCTCTGTCTGTAATAAATCTTACAGGTGCTCCGAATCTACTTAGGAATTCTTCGATTTTCTTAATATTTGTTTTGGACTTTACATCTCGAACTGCATATAATCGCGTAAATTTTGTTAAATTGCAAATCAAAGCCAGAACATAATTATTGCCGCGCGTACTCGCGATGAAAGGTCCAAGTTGATCAAGGTGTACATTTTCGAAGGTTCTTTTACCCACCGAAACCGGATGTAATTCTCTGGGTTGTTCACGAACTTTATTCTTGGACAATATACATTCAATACACGCTCCAATGTGTCTCTTAATATAATTTCGCATATCAGGAAAATAGTAATAATTTCTTACTCGAGCTAGTGTTCTGTCGACACCAAAATTACTACAAAAATCGTGGTATTTGATCGTTAAAGCCTTTCACATAGCTTGCGGCACTACGTATAATTCTTTATCTCGATTCGTCATATCAATTTTATAAAGAAGTCCGTCACGCAACACATAGCCGAGAACTTCTCCTTTTTCTCTCCGTGTTCGATCCTCCTCTTCCTTTTCTAAAATTAGAATTTTGCGATTCAACTTTTCATCGCTTCTTTGATAAAGCAAAATTTTATCTTCCTGGACTGAAACATTGTAAACAAAAGTTAAATCGGATGTATCTGGCGCGTTCTCAACTGGAGCTCTGGAAAGGGCGTCTACATGTTGCATACGTTCTCTTTTTCTATGGTGGATATCAAAGTCATACTCGGCGGTTGAGTTGATCCACCTAATGATTTGGGAATTTTTAGTTTCACCAGTGTTTACGTAAACTAGTGCTTGTCAGTCTGTTATAACATAAAACTTGAGTCGGATCAGTAAGGGCCTCAAACGCTCAAGAACCCAAACGATCGCCAACAACTCAAGTTTACTACTATGATATAATCTTTAAGCTTCCGAGGTTCGACGACATATCGCATAAATTAATTGCATGTTACGATGCTCGTTTTCTTGTAACAACATTGCACCGAGACCTTCCGCTGAAGCGTCTGTGTGCAGTTCTGTGTTTTTCGCATGCGGGTTATATATTCCCAAAAACGGTTTCGAAGTTAATAATTGTTTCCCTTTAACGAAAGCATTTTCTTGAGCTTCTCCCCAAGCAAAGACCCGCTTTTTTTAAATAAATCTGTCATGGGTGCCATGATTCGCGCGAAATTTGGAACAAATCTGCGAAACAATCCAATCAGACCGAGAAATCTACGAACTTCGTGCTCATTTCGGAGAGTCGGAAACTCAAAAATAGGTTGCAACTTTCGCTCGCCTGGAGAAATACCGTTCTTTTGAATTTTAAACCCTAGGTAGTCAACGCTACGCATTCCAAATTTACACTTTTTAATATTAATAGTTAGTCCGGCTTGTTTAAGCAATTCAGAAACCTGTCTTAATTTTGCAAGTAATTCGTCCCAAGAATTGGCATAGATCAAATTGTCGTCGAAGTACGAGAGAGCTAAATTTTTATTCGAAAAGCCGAACAATTTATTGATTAGTTTCGAAAAATGGAATGGTGAGTTCATCAATCCGAACATAGCCCGTTCAAATTGCATGGTTGTATCATGCTTTATAAAAGCCGTTTTTTTCCTTGGTGTTTTCTGTTAACGGAATTTTTCGGTATCCGAATAACGTTAAACCCTTTAGCCAAAACCACTGAAGACTTTGTTGTACAATCACTACTTTCCGGATCAATTAACGCGTTTAAGAAATATTCGCCTACCTGAATTTTCTTTTAATATTTAGCTCTATTGTTTTCCAAATTATTATTGACAACATTAACTTCCGCGTTCGACAGCTTTTTTAGTTTTGTACACGATGTAACTATGTGCCCGATCTCATTACACCTAAAACATTTAATCTCGCGTTTTTCGGTACAGTTTTCAGCGATATGACCTGTCTTATTACGAGGGCGGTCCGATAAGTACTTAGTTTACAAAAGAAAAACGAAAATTTTGGAAAGTGGCGATTTATTTTTCAACATAGTCTTCTCTTAGCTCGACACACTTGACCCAGCGATGCTCCAACTTCTTTAACCCATCTGAAAAATACGTTTTCTGGAGGTCTGCAAAGTAGGCCTCCGTGGCGGCGATAACCTCCTCATTCGACTGAAATTTCTGCCCGGTGAGTGACTTTTAAGTTGGGAAACAAAAATAAGTCGCACGGGGCCAAATGTGGAGAATGCGGTAGATTGGGCAGGAGTTCGTATCCTAATTGGACCAATTTGGCCGTGGCGATGGCAGAGGTGTGAGCCGGTGCGTTGTCATGGTGGAAGAGCACTTTTTTCTTCGCCAAATGGGGCCATTTTTTTTGCAATTCGGCGTCGATTCGGCCCAATAATTCGGCATAGTAGAGCCCTGTGATCGTTTTCCCTTCTCCAGGTAGTCGATGTAGAGCACACCATGTGAATCCCAGAAAACGGTGACCATCAGCCGATGGGACCGTCTTTGCCCTCTTCGGAGCAGATTCTCTTGGAGAAACCCACTGTTTCGGCTGCTGCTTGGTCTCTGGTGTGTACCAGTGTAGCCATGTTTCGTCGACGGTCACTACACGACGCAAAAACTCCTTCGGATTACGCTTAAATAGCGTTAAACATTGCTCTGAAATGGTCTTACGGTTGCGCTTGTTGTCCGGAGTCAGCAAACACGGCTCCCATCGCGCTGACAACTTTCTCATGCCCAAAATTTCATGCAGGATATGATCCACGCCGTCTTTTGAGATGCTTCATGTCTCAGCTTTCTCTCGGACCTTCAATCGGCGGTCTGCCAATACGAGATCGTGGATTTTTGTCACGTTATCCTCCCTGGTAGCCGTTTTCGGGGCACCTGGGCGTGGCTCATCAAAAACCGATGTGCGACCACGTTGAAACTCGTTGAACCAATTTTTGACGGTCGCCATCGAAGGAGAAGAGTCACCGTAGACAGCATTCAAGCGCGCTTTGATTTCGCTGCGCGATTTCCCTTCCAAACACAAGAATCGAATCATCGGCCGCTATTAATCTTTCTCCATTTTTCTCAAATCTGCGGACACGACAGCTTACACACGCGGTCAAAACAAAACTACGAGTCCGATTCGGCTGAAATTTGGACAGCAGCCGTCTAGGACAATGTACTACACGATAGTAAATTTCTCTTGCGATATTGGCGCCATCGGGCGGTGAGGCTAAGTACTTATCGGACCACCCTCGTATACTTCTACTATTTAAGCATTATTAATAACAAATTTGTACATCCTTCTTGGGTGAACAACTTTTGTCTATTACCTTCTTTCCGTACCTCGCATCTTTTTACAAAAAAAGTCATTTTTGTGTTTTTAATGCTACTTTCTACGATTAAAACAAAAACTACTCGTCCTATCGAAACATTATTCACGAAAAATTTGCAGCTCTTTTTTGGATAGGCAACTTCTGTCAACTCATTTTTTTCCATACTTTATGTTGGTCGAGAAAGGAGTTGTATCGACCCTCAGTGCAAATAATACTCGGATGATGATGGAGTCGATTTCAACATCCAAATATTATTTATGTCGTTTGTCCAAAAATTAAATTCTTCATTTTTTACTGTTGTTCTTGGCGAACTAAAACCATACGCTACGCCTCCTATCAAAAAGTTTACATTCAGTAAAAGTATATATTATATCTGGTGTCGCCCCGACCCCGACCTCTACCATGACGACGTGCCCAATATACAGCGCGTTGAGATCTGCCTGCTCTTGCGTGTCGCGCTACTCTCTCTGTAAAAAAAAAGGATCATTATTTCCTCACATATAAGAGAGTAATCAGTAGGTAGCAGTTACTTCGTAGTTTCTACGTATTTACTCACGTTCATTATTTACGCGAACGTTGAGGGCTCCACCATCTTCGTGCTCCACATTTGGGACTTGATCATGACGAACATTTGCGGCCTGAGCGTCACCCGAGCCGACCACATTCCCCTGGCCGAGGAGGTTCAGCAACATGTGTTGCATGCGTGCCTGGAACGCGGCTTCCGCACGTTCTCGTTTGGCTCGGAAACGTGCTTCCTCCTCCCTCCATCGTTGTAAGACTTCCATTTGAAATCTCGCCAGCAAGTGGTTGTCTCCTTGGTCGTCAAGCACGACCTGGCCTCCTACCTGCTGCTGTGCATTAACTGCAAGACAACAAATACGCGTAAGGGGACGATCAGGAGGAACAAATTGATGCCCAGTGGCACACTTAAAGTCGTAGAATCTCTCGAAGACAAAATATGTTGTTTTTAGAGGAAATGCGGCAATACGTATTTTTGCGATTTGCGAAAAAAATATCTGATAAAGAAATATCTGATCTGATCATGAAATTTGTGGTTGAATATTCTTCTCTTTTCATATTTGAGATAATAAGAAAATAGATCAAAATTGAAGCATTTTTTTCCATTTTAAATAAAAATTGAAAATTATTTCACCTTTTTCATTGAAAGTTTCTTAAAAATTAGTCTTTCTTGGCAGAAAATTAATCTTCTTGCTTCAAATTTAATCTTTTTTGGTTAAAAATACAAATATCGTATTCTTTGGCCTGACAATTCATCTATTTTGGCATGAAATTCAAGTATTTTGGCGAAAATAAACTTTTTTGCTGAGAATTGAACCACTTGAGTGACAGTTCATCTTTGCAGCTTCAGAATTGAATTAGTTAATTAAAAATGAAATTGCTTTTCGTTAAAGTTTCATATTCTTTGTTTAATAATTCGACCATTTGCATGAAAATGTATCTTTGCAGGTGAAAAATTCAATTATTTATTCAGAAATACCACTATTTAATTGAAAATTTTCTTATTTTTATGGATATCTCAACTATTTGGTTGTAAATGCAACTGTTTGGTCGAAACTTAATTTTTTTTCAAAGGGAAATATTTGCTTGAAAATCATTTTTTACGTTGAAAATTTGTCCTTTATGGTTTGAAAGGCAACTGCTTTCTAAAAGCATAGACTTTTTCGATAGGACATTCAATATACTTCGACTTGCAACCTTACACATTTAAAGCAGATACATCAACTATTATAATTATCCTTGACAATTCGTCTTTTTTGGTTAACAATTAGGCAGCTTGGATAAAAGTTGAACTGCTTTGTTGAAAATTAATTTTTTTTTTTGGTTGAAGATTCTGTTTTTCCTTTTTCATGAATTCAACTCATGTTGATTTAAAATAAAAATCTATTTTAGATGAAATTTTAAAGCCCTAACATTTTTCGTGTAGAGCTTATCCCTTTCAGTTAAAAACTTTACTGCTTCCTTGAAAATAAACATTTTTGTTGAAATTTTGTTGTAACTTCTGAAATCCTTGAAAAGCTCTTTGAATGATTCAAGAAACTTAGAATTTAAGGAATTCAGAGAATTCAAGGAACTCACGGAATATACGGTATTTACGTCATTCACGCAATTTACGTAAATCACAGAATTCAAGAATGTGTGTGTGTGTGTGTGTGTGTGTGTGTGTGACTGTCCGCAAAGAAAGGGACCTAATGCGGAAAAAATCGATTATCATTTTCCTACGCCAGCCGATAGTTTCTGAGTTACTCTTTCATTTCCAATAATCAAAATTTTTTTAAGATAATTACTTTTCTTGTTATTAAGCCACAAACATAGGCATGATAAGCGTACGCGGAGACCGAACGAGAGGCCTACGAAAGTCAGCCCCACCACATACCACTACAGCTCTACGCGACGTGTCCGTGAGCTCCACTGGCTCGTGCCTAAAAGTGTAGTAGTAAGTGGAGGGGGTGCTTTTCGTAGATGCATTCTACTACTCAAATGCTGGCTTGTGGGCTCTGCTGCGATCGCCCGTCCTGTAAAATTCAGTTTTGACGCATTAGGTCCCTTTCTTCGCGGAGGGTCATATATATATAAAATTAAAAACTAAAGGTTCATAACCACCGCAGGGTCCCACTGGGAGCAACTGTCATCTAAAAAAAAAATGACATCGACTCCCAGTAGGACCGCGGTAAATCCCATTCATGGCCACGTCTCACAACAGTGAGATAGGTGGTCACAGGACACGAAAAAATCACAACGACAGGCCGGCGAAACTCTCGTGTGTTTTGAGGACACGAAGCGACCCAAGGATGACAGCTTTCTGCA
>JAABKJ010006725.1:0-21658 GCA_011634705.1 Andricus grossulariae
GTAATTTCCATTACCCTACGAATAAGTATTTTTGAATATATTTTACTTGCGGTACTTAGTAAGCTGATACCTCTATATATATATAGTTCCCCCACTCTGACACCCCGTGCCGCATCTAGGCTTATAATGTCTTTGCCGCAAATTACCGCAAATGACCGAAAATTTTCACAAATTTCCGGAAATTTGTGGACATTTTCCAAAATGAATATTGTGAAATTTATGGTAAGTTATCATATTTACCGGTAAAATTACCATAAATTACCGAAAATGCTCAATAATTTCCGGAAATCTATGGACATTTTTAAAAATGAATATTGGGTAATTTATGATAAGTTACTATATTTACCGGTAAAATTACCATAAATTATCGAAAATTTTCATGAATTTCCGGAAATTAAAAAAAAAATGAATATTGGGTAATTTATGGTATGTTGCTATATTAACTGGTAAAATTACCATAAATTACTAAACAAATTCATAAATTTCCGGAAATTTATGGACATTTAAAAAAATGAATTTAAGATAATTTATGGTATGTTACCATATTTTCCGGTAAAATTACCATAAATTACCGAAAATGTCATAAATTTCCGAAAATTTATGAACATTTTTCAAAAATGAATATTGGGTAATTTGTGGTAAGTTACTATATTTGCTGGTAAAATTGCTATAAATTACCGAACATTTTCATAAATTTCTGGAAATTTTTAAAAATGAATTTTGGGTAATTTATGGTAAGTTAACATATTTACCGGAAAAATTACCATAAATGACCAAAAATTTCCGAAAATTTATAGACATATTTAAATTGAATCCGGCAATTTTTTTATTGAATTTTTGATAATTTGGAATAAGTTAACATAAATTTGATGATTGTTTATTCAAAATCTAATATGAACTGAAATCATGACTGCATTTCGAAAAATTGTCTGAAATCATCCATTTGTTATAAAAAATATCGTATGCGCCAAGGGGGAGAGGCACTTTTTCTCCCCCTAGGTGTGTAATATACTATTTCTTACCGATAGAATTGAAGAAGACTATAGTGGTAAGGAGAAAAGTACCAATACTGAAATTCATTTCTTCTATATTGCTTTGAAAATTTCATGAGCATTAACTGATGAATTTTGGGAATAATGCTACATATATACTGTTACAGCCATTTATCAGTCAATTATTTACCTGTAATGTTTCGTGCTGTTTATATTAGATTAGGTTTCCAGTACCTTCATTGGCATACAAATTTAGGATGCCAAGAAAAAGCACATTGTTTAGATTTTTTACACAGCGTTGAAAATGTATATGTATTAAATTTTTGGATGGTAAATATTTAGTTCAGTTACAGTGATAATAGGTTTTGAAGATTTAAAAATTAAGAATGTGAAACTATTAATCATGGTTGTGAAAATTGTAATATAGGGTGGCTCAGAAAGTTTTTTTTTTTAAATCTCACCCTCTCATGTTTGATATAAAAAATTTGGTTAATTTTTGGAGATTTAAAAACAAAATTATAATAGAGGTAGAACTCACCAAAAGTGTCGATTGTACGATCTTTTTTGGGGTATTTTAAACGTAATCTAGCTTTTTTGATTTGAAGTGTATACAACGGTAAAAAAAATGTACCGGTTTTTTCTTAATCATTTTTTAAGCATAGCAAAGAGTTAATTCTCTAATTGTAAGTACACAATAAAAGTGTCACTTCGTCAAAAATGCAGAATGATTATACCCAAAAATTTAAAAAATTGCTACTGAACATTGGGGGAGATACGATATCCGTATTAGCAATAAAGCTTTCACACGGTTTCCAACCGATTTTTCAAATAGAAAAACGAATTCAAAGCTTATCAAATCGATATCTCAAATAATTTTCGAGGTGAATCAAATGCAAGCGATTTCATCTATTTTTGTCCTTTTTTGTTAATATCTTCGTAAAAACTAATTTTTTCTATATAAAGGTAATTGGAAGTTAGTTTCTATTTTTTAATTGATATTTAATGCAATAATAAAATGACAATAATTATTATTCATCACGAAGATATAACATAAATAAAGTTTTCGACATTATAGTACATACATATACGTTGTTGATAATAAAGTCAAGACCTTGTAGAATTGTGTCGAAATAGTCTCCAATGACAGGTCAAAATCAATAAAAATTCATCGAAGTATAATTTAAAATTTGTCGATACGTTTAGGCACAATACATATACGTTATCACAGAACAAACTATAACATATGACTAACTATACCAACATATATACATATGATCAGTCACAGTTTAAACCAAAAATTCCAGCAAAACATATATTTGATTCAACATTAGCTATACCGCGGCTTGAATAGCTCATTTAACGAATTTTATCTTTTACCGAATTATTTTTTTAACATTGCAAATTACAATTTTTTTAAATCTTACGATCTTAATGAATGATGGTTCATTTTGTAGATAAATATATTCTCAATAGTTGACACAGTTTGATCGAAAAGTGGAATTTATGTGTTTTAATCACAGTTTTCACGATTAAAACGAAAATCATGCGTCTTATAAAAAACAGTTCCAAGCAAATTGTGTTTATGAAGTATCTTTTCCTTAAATCTGTACATTTTTAAATATTCAAATACAGCCACTGCTTGGTAGAAGCTTAGTTAGAAAATTTTAATACTTAAAATATTACTAATTTATTTTTCAATTTCCCCCTTAGTAAAGTATTTAAACCACATTTTCTTTCACTAATGTAAAAAATAGGTAATTTATTATTGAAGAATGCAATTGTTGTAAATCATGTAACAACCCTATTTATTTTACTTCTTAACATTTTTCCTTCTCTCGTATAGCTTTGCTAGAAAATGGAATTTTTTATTTCTTAAAAAGCATTTTCGATAGATAAAACCAGAAGCGTTGGTAAAAAGCGGCTGGTTAACGAACTGTCCTGATTCAGTCTGAAAACGTAAACATTTGATGAAATCCACAAATGTCAATTTTTATACAAAACCTTCTCATTGAGATGAGAATGTAAAAATATGGCATCGACAATTTTGTATAAATAAATAACTATATATTAGTCAACTAATTAAGATTCGTAGTAACGAATCGCCACCAGATACAAAAAAGCTACCGAGAATCCTTACCTAGAAAAATCATGCATGTAGGAACTTTGTTGGATAGTTAGCGGAATTTTCGAAATCTTCATAAGTTTTCAAGATTTTGCGTATGTAAAAATGAAAATTCAGAAGTGACATAAATGGTAACACTTTAAAAATTATCCAAGATATCGTAAATTCCTCAAATATATACTACGAATATGCATATTGCGGCAGACTTTCCATTAAAAAATTGGTATCAATCGGTTGGATGGATTATGCTGTACAGACGGGCAAAGGTAAAAAAAAATATTTTTTTAACATCAAATATGAATAACTAAGAAAATAAAACTAAGAAAAAATTACAATTCTGTTCCATTGTATAAAATCAAATGGCCCAACTAATCTGATGGATTTTTATCAATTTTAAATTGATAAAATCTTATAGAAAATGAAGTATGGGTTAGGATCGAGGCTAACGTTGGATCAACAAAAGTACTTTTATTTAAAACTATGTTCGTTCATAGTATGAAAAGAGATAACTGACCAATGATTTATGAAACAGAAAAATGCAATTTAAATTTAAAACAATTCAGCGCATTTTATTATTTACCAAAAAAAAAATGCAATTCCACAAAATTATCAGCAATGAATAAAATCTACCAAGTGTTGCAACAAACAATATGAATTTTTGAAATTAAAGTTGGTCAAGTGATTAAAAAAAATCGTATTAAAATATATGAAGAACATAAAGAACCTTATAGAAATTTTAAAAATAATGTTTAAAAAACATTTTGGACATTATAAAACTTGTCGGGATTGCATGTATATTGAATAAGAAAAAATATTTTTAAAAATTGCTGGGACTGGGAAGTTTATGGTATAATATAATTCCGCCAAAAATTTTCTTAATGTATTTTAATATGATTTTTGTTTTAAATTACATGACCAACTTGATTTCACAAATTCCTGTAATTGTACTTGGTAGATGTTTTGAATCATAGAGGCTTTTGGTAGGATTTACTTTAGGCATATGTAATAATTCAATTTTTGATGCAGCAACTGAAATTAAAATAAAAAATTACACTCTGAAATGATCAAGAAATTTTAAGGTACAATAAAGTTACTAAAATTGTACTCTACCAATAAGAAAATAATGAATTAGTTTTTAAAAGAACATCCAAGTGTTATTATTATTATTTAAAGCTACCCTGTTTAGGGTAATAATATTTTTGGTTTACTCCTAAATCTAGGTTCCAGGAGGGAAACACCTGGTCTAGCACCACATAAACATTTTTCAATATTCTAAAAGGATATTAATTGAGAACTAGAAATATTCTTTTTCGTTTTTTAATAAATCTCTCCGTCCCACAACTCCGTTTTTTGTGGACACACCATTTTTACAACAATATTGTACAAAATTCCACTGCAGGAGTTTATTTAAAATTGTAATAATGTCCTAATTTAAATCTTTAAATTAGGTAGGTAAAATAAATAGCGTTTCTCCTCCCAAGTCACTACGGCACTAGACTCGTTATCAGCTTATCTTAATATTCACATAAATGGATACAAAATTTCTGCCGATAAACTTCACAGGGGAATCTGTCTAATTAAAAAAAAAAATTATTTTTATTTCGTGAATATAATTGAAATACAATTATATATTAAAATATATATTCTGAAAATAAATGGACAGATTCCTCTGTCTTGAGTGTCAAAGTTAAGATGAAAACTTTGAAAACAACTTCAATCATATCCAATTGCAGATTCTATTTTAAATCGTTGCCTAATCATTGCACTAACGAATTAACTGATCATAATTCAGATATCGTACAAGTAGCAGTTTCACATCAGTCGTAGAACAAATTTAATCCTGCGGTTGCGAAAAATATGTTATGTGACAATGAAAAATACAGACGAGTTAATGAGTACCATTCTCTTTCAAATAAAATATTTTCAATGTACAATTCACTATCGTTTATAACCTACGATTATTTTGTAGAGACCTTCTTCCAAGATCAAGTTTTCATGCAAAAATGATCGTGAAAAAGGTTTAGGTAAGACGTTTTATATTATGAAAGTGAGGAGTGTAAAATTACTTGTTTCACAATACTGGCTTTAGTTCCAACCCTTCGTCATGGCTGTGCCGCTGGTCATTATGAAAAATTATATATCTTAAAATTGTATCCGCTTTGATAAAAATATACCTGGAAAATTAAGTTTTTACCTGAGGTAAAGATAGGAATAATCTTTTTTGCAAACGCACGAAATATTTTCAAATTTAAAACTTCCATACATTCACATTAAGCTGCTTCCTTAACAATTATTTCGTAACAAATTTTAACAGAGTATCCAAATAATGAAACTTCTAAGCATAAAATTTCTCAAAATACTTCCATTACAGCCGAACAATTGTGAACGTAAAAAAATCCCGTGAGATTTGTATGTACATTGGAAAAATGCAAAATATAAAAAGTAGAAAAGTATCTCTTATCACAATAAATTAGCAGAAAATCCTGCCTGGACGTCGTTTATAATTCGCATCCTTCTTGGTTCACAAAATTGTAAAAGTGATCTTTATAAGCGTAAATTCACAGTCTCGGCGTTTTAGTTTTAGGCACCGCTAATTACAATTTCACGTAATTTCAATCGCTAAACTGCGAAGTATGACGAAGGCTTGTACACGAATGAAAAACGTCATAGAACATAGATAATATTTGCACCGTAAAACGAACATAGATCAAAATTATCGGTTGCGATTCGATACGTACTTAACTCGTTTACAATTTATACAACAGTATCTACATCCCTATCTGGGAGCTTGAATCGAATAAAAATTAAAAATTCTTAGAAAAAATAGACTTTGTTGGATATTTGCACGGGGTCATCTCGGTGCAATTTTCACTGTCGCGAATAACGTATCAAGTTATTCTTGTTTGGAAATGAAAGGAAGACTGTCCAGTTCTTTGTAAGCAAACGTTAAATTGGGGCGATTTGTGCATTTGCTGGATAAAAAAACTATACCTTTCGAACACTTTGCAATAAATGTTCACATCAATTGCTACCACTTCAAAATCAGCCAAACACAACTGTCTTTTCTGAAGCGTTAAACATCACAGTATTGAAATAAGGACGGGTACTGCACCATGCTACGCCGAACTTAATAGTTCACTGAAAAAAAACAAAAACATTTTGATCAGGAAATTAGGAAATAAATTTGATAATTGATGTATATTTATAAATGTATACAGTTCTAAGCTGCATTTGCTTTAGAAAGGCTTTTTCAGCATTTTTAACTTTATTTCAATTAGCGAACTGAAGGAAGCTTCAGGAAAATTAGAAAAATAAATTTGAAGATTTTAGTTTTTTGAACATTTCATTGATCCCAATTCCCAGCACGCCAAATTAAAAAATACCTAACTTCAAAATTAAAATAATATCAATGTTGCAGTTTAAAACTTTTAAAATTTAAAGGGTGATGTATTTTTTAAAGCATCTCAACTGTAAAATGATTTCGAAATCATAAGCGTAAACTTTTGTAAGAGATACAAATTTCCAATTTAGAAAACTATATATTCTAATTCGAAGGCTTTCAAACTCAAATGATTCCATAACTCAAAACAATTCCAAATTTCACGGCACATTGGATGCTAGAAATTTATCAATTGCAAATCGAGCTTTTGTTGAAGATCCATACCAAACTGTCAAACTTCCTAAATGATGGTTTGCAAATTTTTAGCTTTTTAATTCTTCTGGGTTTCAACTGAATAGTATAAAATTTGGATTCTTTTCAAAGCGAAAACTTTGAAAGTTAAATGGTTCACAATAGATTTTAATTAATTCCACTGACAAAAAACTTAAAAAGTTTAGGATTTTGCTAATTTCTTAAAAAAAACTCTTGAATTCTTATTATTTTTAATTCAGTGGCTGATTTCCAAAAATACTTTAAAAGCATTTTCGGCATAAAAATGTTCAGTGTACAAATCTGCAAGCCTTCCAATTTAAAATCGATCATAGTTTCAGAAACAAAATCTTGAAAACTTCATATCTATGAATTTGTAAGAATTTAAAATTGGAAGTCTTTTAATTTTAAAATGCTTAAAATACAAAGTGAACACACTTAAAAATGTTGAAAGTTTAATTTTGTGTTAAGTTTCAATATTTTCAATTATTTTCCATTTTTTCAACAATTTTTTGTTCTGTTATAGATTATTAAATTTAATTTTAAAACAAAATGATGAACAAATTTAAAAATACTTTTATTTCAAAATTGAAAGTTTTTTTATTTCAACTGCATTATAATTCAAATATTTCTCTGAATTAAAATGTTCAAAAAATTTTATTGAACTTTAAATATTTTAAAATTGGTTCATCAGTTTTAAATATTTTGAATTTCAAGATTTAAAAAAGTAAATTTAACTATATTTATATCTGAGTCTTAATTATACAAATTTAATAACTTAAAAATGGTACAATCTTTTGAATTGTAGCGTTCTCCAACTCGTTCAAGTAAGTAGATTAAATTTTAAAATAAAAAAATGGACAAATAAATATATTTGACATTTAAAAATTGGCAAAATATAACTAAAAGTACCTTCGAAGCGAGGGGTTAACAAATCGTGAAGTCAGGTGTACACCTTTGCTGAAGTCACTGGAATGAAGTCACTCGAATTCACATGAAGTCACTGAAGTCACTTGAAGTGAGTGTACACTCCATCGGTCGAGTTGTCAACCCCTCGCTTCGAAGTAAAAAAGATAAAAGTTACTGGTTGCTGCAAATTCTGAACTGACAAATTGTTTATTGTAACTAATTTAAAGTCACCGAACAGAATTTTCTTCACAATATTCGTTTTCAGTAAACTTTGCATATGCATAATAAATTTAAATTAAATGAAAAATGAATAACTTAATAGTTAATAAATTATGAAAACCTTTAGGAGTAAACTGGAAGAACTAAAAAATATCTTACAATAATCTTAAATATTTAAAAGTTGAAAAAAAACTGCAAACTACGTTTCCGATTATTTGTTTTTAATTTAAATTCTAAATTAGAATACTGGACAAAAATGAAAAATATTACTTACGTCGATAATTCTCTTCCTAGTAAGCCCGTTCCGACCAATCCCGTGCGTGATCGACTTCTATTGAGTTGTGCCCTCCTCTCAGCTGCGAAATAAATTTCAGGAAAGTTGTTAATATAAAAAAGAAACTTCAAACTGTACGATTAAATTTAAATTATGACTTATATAACTTAGTATAAGAGTAAACCAAAATATACCTTCAGACTTACTAATGAAATACACAAACTGTTCGAGAGGCCGATTGTAAATATAAACAATCAATCGTCTACACTACCGATTCAGTAAATCATAACATATTCGAAATATCCTTTCACTGGATAATTTGCGAATTTAATACTACCTTATCATAAGAGCAATTCATTATATTATTTATTCATGCATGCAGAAAAAAACTATACTCCACAATTTTTTTAAGCGCCATTTAAATCTTTCTTATTTTCAACGTGTATTACAAAGCAAACACAAACAGACAGACAGAGAAAGACAAAAACAAACAGATAAAAAAATGAGTCACAAAAAAATTCTGAAAATGAATTTAATAATTCAAGCCATTGACAATTAGTCATACATTCTCATTTACAATTGCTCTTACATTTTCACCAAGAATAAAAAAATACATCGCTGATATCGAATCAGTCTTTTCTTGTTAACAATGATTTGTACTGAAGAACGCTTATTTTCTTTCTTAAATATAAATTTTCATATTTACTAAAAGATTTACTAAAAGATTCTCACAGCTTCATTATTATCACATGATTTCATTGGCAAGTCTCAAGTATATTATAATAATTCTAACTAAAAAACTATGTCTTTTCAATATCTAATCACAAATAAATTATCTAACTTCTTCGTTTAACGATCAGCATTATTGACGTTTTTTACATTCAAATTTAATTTTTCACAAATAAAAGCTTCCCTACAACTTTGATAAATCTCTTTGATAACTAATTATAAAAAATGCGATAAAAAATATACAAAAATCGTAGACTATATTAACCTCGTAAAATATGAAAAATTCGAGTACAGTAAACCCATAGTCTAAAAGTTAATAAAAGACCTGGTAGCGTTTCTAACAGTGAATCTCATTTCTAAAATTCTGCTCCGCTTTTAGCAAACGCTATTTCACTTTCCCGAAAGTGACACTTCCCTTCCCCTTATCATTAGATTCTTTTTTATTTTTTTTTAGCAACCTCAGTTTCAGTGGTTTGTATCACATTATATTTTCGCGATACGCTCTTCGCTGAATTTCCTAACCTTTTCCATAATTTCCAGGTTTTCTTTTTACCCTCAATTTGGGGCACAATCGAGCCCTTGAAAAATTTAATTGGAGACGAAAAATTCTCCTCAGACTTTGAACTACCCGACCAGCTTGCTGGACATTTGCTTGTTTCGCTAAGTGGAGATTTTTGATCAGAGAGAATAATTTTCCTATAAGTTTCCGGATGTAAAAATCTAGGACTCGCCATATTTGATATTTCAAGAACGCCGCCGATATCCTCATTGTAAGGAGCCATAAAATCTTCGGTTAAAACAGATTTACGAGGAATTTGTGTGAACTGTGCATCTCGAGAATGGCTGAGATTGTTTAAAACATGATTTTGATTCTCATCTTTAACGCCGATTATATTCTCAAAATTCTTAGTTCGCTCAAGATGGAAATCATAATTCTTAAGATCCTTTAAATTCCTAATATTGTCGCTCGATTCTATGAACTTAGAGTTTGTAGAATTGAAATCAGCAGGCGGAGAAATACTAATATTCGAAAAACTGTGCCAATTTTTCGACAACCTGTTTTTATTCGAGTGATGTTGAGAATTTCTCTTTCGACTTGAAACAGCACGACGAACAATGTTGTTTCTTTTCTTAGTTTTGCTAGCCAAAATCTTCTTTCTTACAGGCGTTCCTTGATAACTTTCGTTCAAATTCTCCTCCCTCGAAAAATGTTTCACAATTTGCTCAGATGCAGGAGACTTTCTAAAACGATCTGGTGTCCAATCTTTCAATTCTGTTATCACCGACTTATAAGCAGTATTCTGGCAATCGTCTTTCGAAATAGTTCCCAAATAGCTGCAGTTTTTTACTGGAGGAGTTTCCAGAAGATAGGCCTGATTGAAATCCTGAAGCCTAGATAGACTGAAGGACATCGAAACTTCTCTTCTGGGCGTTTCTTCCAACATTGGCGATCTGGAAGGAATTTCGATTCTTGAACTAGACTTATTTTTATAAACTCTACTGAGTCTAGAAAATATTTCTTCCTTCTTCGGAGCTTTTCCAGCATGGCTAAGCAAAATTTCCTTGTAGAAATTCTGATTCTCTGCGGGGGTGCAGAACATTTCTTTTTCAATAAAGACTCTATCCTCAGTCTTCGTTTTCCACTGATGACCAACTTTATCTTTTTTCGGTGTCCTCATTGCCTCTTTCATCATCATTTGCTTGTTAAAAATCTTATTATCTTCTGGAGTATAGTATTCTGTCCTGTTATTCGGCAACGTTGAAGCTCGATTTGATTTTGCTGAGTATGATTTGTCTTCTAGTAATTCATCCTCGCTTACGCTGGACTTTGAGTAGGATCCTTTACGCGATTTAGTTTGCTGATCGAACCTCCGCTTTACGAACATGAGTGTGTTGAATTTTGTATTCCTAACTAATTTGAACTTACCACCAGCCACACGTGTTTGACGCTTGCGACGTTGGTCGGGTCGACTGAAGGCCGAACCCGTTTGGAGAGCTTCCATTAGACTGTCCATAACGCCTTCCTGAGTTTCATGAGCATTCATATCGACTAGCGCGCGTTTTCGCTCAGCGCGAGCCGCTTTTTCCACTTCTGCCTTCTCGCGTGCTTCCTTTGCTCTTCTTTGCTTCTCTTCAGATTCCCGTAGTTTCACAATCTCCTTTTGTGCTTGCTGAAATAAATTATTTTAAATTAAATACAGGAAGTGACAGACATGGCTTAAAGATCAAAGTTTGTTTCATTTCGAGGAGTTGAACGCTCGACTTTTAAGTGTAGAGCAGATTTTAAATTTTCAAAAGATCAAATCCGTTTCAGATCAGGTAGGTTCTACAATTGAAGTCACTGAATCACTCGGGGACGAAGTATGTTGTTTTTCAGATGAAACTAGGCGATACGTATTTTTCCCAGTTGCAAAAAAAAATTGTCTACTTCTATAATTTTTACTTAATTGAGATATTTATCGTTTCATTTCTGTTTCTAATAGCTTTTATTGACGGCGGTTTTTTTCTGAAAAAATTAAAAGTTCATTTTCTAAAAAAAAACCCACACTTACATTTTTTGCCAATTTTCTGTTAAATTTGTACTTTCATAAGAAAGAAATCTTGCGAGTTTTATGCGGGCTAAATAACTTTTGTGGCCAGGAGAATATTTTTTCCATAAAATCGAATTTTCTGATTTTTCTCACAGACAACGACAGATAGGAAAAAGTGTTAAGATAAAAGTTTGCACATCTAAAAAAGTTGTATGAAAGATACCCCATGCTCTTTTGCGATATCTTGTATTGTTTACGAGAAAAATTCCACAATTATATTTTTAGGAATAAAATTAGCTCGGTCTCCAAAATGGTTTAACCCCCATAAAGCTCATAGGATGTCTTTCTTATGGAAAACCCCACCCTTATTATTTTTACTAAATTTTTTACAGTTTCTACTTATATAAGGAAGATATCCTATCAGCTTTATATGGGCTAAATCATTTTTAAGGCTGGGAGAATTTTTTCTCCAAAAAATATAATTTTTAAATTTTTCTCGTAAACGAGGCAAGATAGCGCAAAAGAGCAAAAGGTATTTTTCATAGAACTTTCTTAGACGTGCAAACTTTTATCTCAGCTTTTTTTCGTATGTCGTTTTTTCGAGAAAAATGAGAAGGTTCGATTTTATGAAAAAAAATATTCACCTGGTCTCAATTAAGTGAAAGGTTATAGAGGGTTTAAAAAAGTGTGTTTTTTTGAAAAACAAAGCGCAATATTCAAATATGCATAACTTCTTGGACATTTTTTTCGCAAATCGGAAAAATAAGTATAGCCTAATTTCATAAAAAAACAACACAGATAACACACACTTCAAAAATATAAAGACTTCAAAAGATATCAAAAGATTTCAGAAGATTTAAACAATTTCACAATGATTTCAAAAGCTTACACAACAATTTTAAGAGACTTAAAAGATTTCACAAAAATTTCAAAAGATTTGACAGAAATTTCAGGAAGGCTTGTATACCAGATTTTAAGAGTGATTAAACCCTCGTTTCATTCAATTCTAGGCTTGAGTTTGAGAACAAAATATATTATTTCAAATTAAAATAAAGGCAAAACAGAAGATATTCAGAGTAAAAATTACCGCAAAGTCATCCTTGAACTTCTTGATGTCTCCAAAGAATTCTTCGATCGTGTACTTCTGTTTGTCAAATGAGTAGAATTCAGAAATTCCGGTGTAGAGGCTGTCCATGTTTTTGAACATGTTCTGCATCACTTCGTAGGATTCTCTCGCTTTTTTGGAGAATGGCTAGTATAATTTATATCATTAAGGGAAAAACTAATACAATAAGTAGTTGTACTTAAAAAGAGAATGTTCAAAGATTTTTATTAATAAACATTTCAAAACGAGTTGATAATATTAGATTAGTAAAGGATACAGTCATAACTTCGGTGAAACGATCTTGACTGCCTTGAGGAACTCTAGCATTGATGACATCCTGCTCGAGATTTTTAATATTATTCTCCATCTGCCGAAGAGTTCGTTGAATGTTTTCTAAGGAAACACGACTGGCTCGATTGACATGAGCCAATTCTTCCGCAAAATTGAGACACTCTGGGAATTTTCTTTCTATTGTATCCACCAAGTAATGCATAAGAGTTTGCCTATTATCGACGTCTTTCGTTGATGTCAACTGAAATCATTTTGTTTTGTTAAATCAGAATTTAGGAGTTTAAAACCTTCTCTTTGTTACAAAGGTTTCCAAAGTTTGTGAAGTAACTTCCTACACGTTTGACCAGAGTGGCAAATAATATCTAAGAAACAAATTTCAGGTAGTTTCCTGGATTTGGCACTTCGCTGAGAAGAATAACATTCGAACTAACCTTAGTTAAAAAACTAATCTCGAAGCCAAAAGCTTGACCATTCTTCGACCCAGAATTCATATAATTCCCGAGCAGCAGAATCAGTTCCAAAATTTTCGCGAACTTTTTACTTCCTTTCACTTCCTCGCAAGCTGCTGTCCCTGCTACAATATCTGGCTTTACGTCCTGTACCAATTCCTCATATCGCAACATGAAACTCAGCGATCTCAGTCTTGGAAGTAATCGTTTGACATTAGAGACCTGTAAAGCAAATTTATTAACCGTCCAATCTTAAGTAATATTTTTCATATTATCAACATACTTAAAACTGTTCATATTTACCGTGATACAAAATTGCTCAGCCTCAGTTAAATCATCATAATTATCTTTGAAATTTTGCAGCTTCGTTAGCTGATCAGGTGGTGGCAAATATTGAATTAAACCTTGTAGAACATTATCCGAAATTACCGGTCCTTCACATTTGAGCAAAGAGGCTTTAACATCTTCATAAGACACGTGCTTCAGCGCTCCTCCCAACAAAATCAAAATGTTTTGTGCTGATTTACTGTCCAAGACTTTGAGGTCCTTTATCTTCTTCGATGGCGCGGATCTGAAATTGAAGTTTGTTTTAAATTTTTCTCTATTAGAAGGTTATCTTTTACTTCATTAGAGAAAAATATGAACTTACTTATCAACAACGTCGTCCATTTTCCTGCCACTCGGTTTTGATGAGAATTTTTGAGCTAGGCCATTCAATATTTCCGGACTTGCAAGTTTATCTTCCTGAACTTTTACCCAGAAAGACTTCTCCGAGAGTTTATGAGGTAGAATCTACGTACGTATAAGAAGCAAATAGAAATGCAGTCAGTTGATTTTTTTGAAATATTTGAATAGAAATAAAACAACAAAAATAGGAATGAAATATTACAGCTTTCCAGTTTGCTCTCTTCAGTGGTCCATTGACTTCCCACTTTTTCTTAGGTTTCATTCCATGGGGTAAGACCTGGACAGCATTTACCATCGGTGGTCTCATGCCTCCCATCATCGGAGGTGGAGGAGGACCCATTCCAGGCATTGGAGGAGGTGCAGGTCCTCTCATTCCTGAAGAATCAAGTAATTAAGACAATTGATAGTCTATTTTCGAAACACGAAACAAGAATTTCCACGAGGGATTGCATGAAATTGCGCGGGATTGGACACATTTTAAAGATATCGCTGGAGATTTTATAGAGATTGCATGGGGTTTGAAAGGGTTGCATGGGATTGCACGAAATTTGATAGAGATTGCATGGGATTACAATGGATTGTAAAGGATTGAATGAGATTGCACGAAATTGTATAGAGATCGCTCCAGACTTGATAGACTGCACGTGGTTACAAAGAATTGTAAAGGATTAGATGAGATTGCAGAGTGAGTGTAAAACAGATTTCAGAAGTAAATACCCCTCTAATTACCAAAATAAATGGTAAAATCGTACCTGGCATTGGCGGAGGTGGCGGGCCTCCCATACCAGGCATTGGAGGTGGAGGAGGTCCACCCATTCCAGGCATTGGAGGTGGTGGTGGGCCCCCCATCCCCGGCATTGGAGGTGGTGGCGGGCCTCCCATTCCAGGCATCGGTGGCGGGGGCGGACAATTTCCAATCTTCTATAAATTCCGATAAAAAAAATTCAAGAATTCTAATAGTTTCCCAAGGTAAGAGAATCAAAATTAGCTTAACTAACTATAATTAACTTACACTAGGCGCTCCTCCAGGTCTACCCGTCTCCAATTCCCTGATCTTATATTCCGCGTGTTGTAATTTTGCCTCTGCTTCTTGTTTTCTCGCAATCGCTTCTTCCAACTTCTGAGACATTTCTATCAAGCGATGCTCTTCTTCAGCTCGAGACTTTTCTACCAAGGTGTCAATCAAAGGTTGCACGTCTATTTGGAAACGTTTCGTAGCACTGAAGTCGGGGTCACAGCCTGAACGATGGAGGACAATTTGGGAGACACACTCTTCTATGAGTTTGTAATATGCAGGCCTGAAGATGCAAGTTAAAAATAGAATGCCAATGATGAATAATAAACTCATAAACTGAGTTTGAAAATGAAATAAAATTATTCTTTGACACTAACCGAACCAAGGCATCATCTCGGATGAATAACAAGTGCTGAAGAATTGACAAGAAGTAAGGTTCAGCCACCGAGTCCATAACCATGTTCTTCACGACTTCGAAACAGTCGTTAACATCGTCCAATTCGAGTCTGACGTTATCGAATCTCTGTACGAATTCCTCATAATCCTCCTCCTTGTAATCGTTGAAGATTTTTAAATGTGTTGACAAATCCTCTGATTCATCTCCTTCCAAGGTTTCCAAGATATCAGCCAGTCCAACTCGCATTATTTCGTTTCGCAAATGCAATCGGAAATCCAGATCATCGGCGGACGAGATTATAGAGTTGATCAGTTGAAGGCAGACAACCTACAAATAATTTTTTCAAATTAAAATCATTTTATAGTAAAAATATATCGAAGTCAATTAAGCTTCTCTAAAGGATGGGAAACCTCACCCTCAGATTTTCGTTCTTCTTGTTCATGAGTCCTTGAACTATCGGCAGAAATCTTTCTCTCCCTTTGAATTCTCCATTCATGGTGATGGCGTCTAAAACCTTTTTATGACTGTCACTCGAAATGAGACAGACTGCACCAAGAAGTTTTACAGCTTCGTACATTACTGAAGGTTTACTAGGTTCTAGAGATCTGGCTACTATCGTTAAGGCTTCGTGATGGGCCAACATTTCTTTTATTCCAACGGTGTTATTCATTATGGCTTTCAAACAGCGAATGCATTCATATTGTATCCGCTCGTACCGATTGTCACTAAAAAAATAGCGTACTTTTTATAAGAAATTTAAAATTATCTATGGATGCAGACGATCCGTGATCAGATTTGAAGCTGCACTTGAATAAGGATTCGAGAATTTTACAAAAACCGTTTTAAGTAACTTAAATAAATGATACAGTACCGACCAGAATTGTCAGGCCACTAAAAAAAATTGTGTTAAAAACATGCTTCTCCTTTTTCGTGGATATCTCATCTTCCTCTTTCTGCATGCTTTAGGGAAGTAAATGGACAGGGCAGCCAAACAAAAATGACTACTTTTCATACAAAAAGAGGCCTGTAATGTCAACAGAAACACGTATCTACTCAAAAATTTCGGTCGCGTTAAATATTTAACTTATTGCCTTGCATTTACAAGATTAGATGAAAATCTGTTGCTGAATTTGGAGGTGAAAACCAAGGTCACAATTGCTAGATTAAATTTTACAAGTATAATGTTCAGACAAATTATAACTCACTTTATTACAAGCTAAATAAACCTTTGACACTTACATGCCGTATTTATATTTCGATGCTTTACAATAGAAACTAGAAAACCAGAAAATTATTAATTAAAATTTCCAACCAAAATATTTATTTGTAACAAAATATTTGGATCCTCGACCAAAATAGACTATTAATTGTCAACCAACCAGTTGCATTTTTAACCAAAAAATATGACATTTTTACCGGAAAAGAAATGAATTTTCAAAAATAAAGTTAATTGCTTCAGAAAAAATTTGACTTTTAATCCCGAAATGATAAATTTTCAACTAAAAAAGATGAATCTTAATGCCAAAAAGACGAATTTTTTAGAAGACAGTTGAATTTTCAACAAAAAGTTCATTTTCAATCAAGAAAGATGACTTTTCTACAAAAAACGATGAATTTTTCACCAAACAGTGAAATATTCAAGCCAAAAGATGATTTTTTTAGAAGAAAGTTGAATTTTCAACAAGAAAGTTCATTTTCAACAAACAAAGATGACGTTTCTACGAAAAAAGATTAATTTTTTATCCAAAAAGACCAATTCCAACAAGAAAGTTGAATTTTCGACCAAAAAATATGACTTTAATAAAATAGTTGAATTTTTAATAAAATAATTATATAATTAACTTTCCAACCAAGTAATAAAAGTTTTACCCAAAAATATTGATTCTAAACGAAAAAAATAATAGTAGAATTTTCAACCAAAACAGGGGAAAGAGTGTGAAGTCTGATATTGAATAGCATTCGCACCATAGGTTACTATAGGTTTCATACATAGATTCATTAAATTTTCCTTTTTTTTAGATAAAATCTAAAATGAGATGCATGAAAGTGACTATAGTGACTTTTCTTTTAAAAAATTACTCAAAGTTACATAAATGGCTGTGTGGTAGCCCTTCAGATAGAAATTGAAACTCCACTTAATTAAAGTTTAAAATCTCCTCTTTAAAATGAGACCAAAAACATAATGAAATATTTACTGCTTCTCGAATTATCATGAAAAATGTGGAAGCGTGCCCAAGACGAAAATCGGTCGGTCGAGTGGAGACCACAGTCTTTCCTCTGCTATTTCTCATGCGAGGAACCGATTTTCGTCTTGGGCGCGCTTCCTCATTTTTCACGATAATTCGAGAACCAGAAAATATTTCCTTATGTTCTTGGCCTCATTCTAAAGAGAAGATTTTTAACTTTAATTTAGCAAAGTTTAGATTTCTTCCCTTCCCTTCCCTAAAGCATTCATAAATTAGAAGTTGAGAATGGAAAATTGGGCAAAAACGAACGGTCTTGCTCAATCGACGCAAAATTTAATAATCTTTCTAACGGTTTTCTAAAAGTCTTTCTAATTTAATTTCTTGCTGAGGTATCCACGAAAAAAGAGAGGCATGTTTTTAATACGATTTTTTAGTGGACTGGCAATCCTGACTCTATTCTCGAAACCTTTAAAAAAATTGTGATATCCCATGCAAAAATGCAATGCAACAAAAAACGATTATAATCTAAGCTGCATAAATAACAAATAATTTTTCATTCACGTAAAAACAAAAAGCAATAATTTTTTCATAAAAATCAAAAATATAAAATAAATATAATGAAACAGTTTACAACGGAACCTTTTCTAAAAATGCGTTGCGAATCAAAAGCTAAGACATAACAAAAGATGGAACTGCATCTGAGCTATTAAATTGTATCTATTAAAAATTACCTATCATAATATATGAACGCACTGGAATGAAATAATGACATAATTAGTTAATCGACTGCAAGTCACGAGAGGTTATTTAAGACTTAATATCGATCTTAATTTTATATATATATTTTTTTTGAATGAAGAAAATGTGATACTTACTTTCTGTAACATTCATTGAGAGTCGCAAGGACCTGTTTCAATCCTTTCGTTCCAAATTCTTGCACCCAACTTAAGGGATTATTTGTAAGAGCAATCCTAAGTGATTCGACACAGCTATAAATTTTATTTACACTTAAGTCTGGTTGAGCCAAGTACTGTATATAATCCGCCGGCTTATCAAACTTGGACCTATTTTCCTGCACGCTACCTTTGTAGTGCAAGATCAGCATCTCTTTTTTCTTTCCTGCATGTTGCTGGCGTAGTGGTTCTTTTTTCTCTTCCGTCAGATTCATGTTGGCCTGAAAAAAATTCGGTATTTTAGTCAAATGTTTTCAAGAATTAGATCTGATTATGTTTATTTTAATTTGGTGGAAAAAAGAGGGAAAGAAAAAAAACGTTGGAATTGGAAAGGATAAAAAGTGAAGAATTAATAAAAAATGGACCGAACTGGAAAGACAGTTTCACACTTTTAAAGTTCCCGAATTTGCACTTAGAATTCACAATCAATTCTAGTTCATTCTATTATTTTGAATTCTTATTAATTTGATGAATAATTTTCATCTTCTTTTATCAAGCTTTAACCAGTTCATGTTATTAGTTATTTCTGGCAAACTGAATCGCTGTTTATCTTATTCATCATTTTTTAATTCAATTTTCCCTTTCTATACTGTTTTATTACTTTTATTCTATTCCTCTTTCTAATAATATAAATTCAACACTTTTCTATCTCTTTTTATCACGTTTTATCCTGCATGTTTTCTACAGATATCAGATTACAAAATTCCAGGCAATTTCCGCGATTTCGAGACTAATGATAAACAATATAGTTCAATTACAGAAATCGCAGTTAAAAATAGAGAAAACGGAACAGTATAAATCTAAGGCTAATCAGATGAATACTGTAATTCAATTTTTCAATTTGATTTAAACGTGAATTTTTAAATCTAAGTAAGAGTTATCTAATATGAATTATTTTCAAATAAATTTGCTTAAAAATTCACAGACCATCAAAACATTTTATTTTTCAATTCCAAAATTTCTATCTTAAAATATTTTCAAACCAGACAAGTTGATACTATATTATATTATAAAGTTATATTATTAATTTAATTATTATATATTATATGTATTATATAATATTAATAATAAGAATTTCAAAAAGGTATGATTCTTTTGAAGACACAAATGACTGTTTATGTACAACACTACAAAATAACTAAGAAAGTTTAATTTCTCTAGCTTATGTGGAAGCCCAAATTTATCCCCTATATTTAAAAATATTAGTAAAAATACACGAACTTTAGCGTGAAGCCCACCTTTTTTGAACCCCTAAAAATGGAATGGTTTCTACATGACCTAGATGGATGAAACTTTTTTTGTCCTTTAGGCGCCAAATGCCTTTATTACCAGCAATAACATTTCGAATTTTCAAGTTAGTATATTTTTACTGAAATTTTTTTAATGTAGGGTTTGAATTGTAATGTTGCACACGCGCTAGAGGGAACTAGTTTCTTCCATAAAATTGAGGCTCCGAATTCAATAACACCGCATACAATTTGTAAGCAACTTCAGGCCGTTCGAGTTGGTTTCTGATGGTTTGAAAATCATTTTGTTTTTGAATTCAACTTTTCAACACATTACTTTATTACAAATTTCATCGCGCAATCTTTTTCTTTTTGCAAAAAAATTGTCTCTTTTACCGTTTCTGAAAAAAATGGATTTTTCAGAAAACAAAATTTACTAAATATTTTTACTTTAAGGCCATGTGACGAGTGGGCCACGTGACCGGATTCCTACCTTACCGACACTTTTTTTATTTGTCAACTTATTTTCACACGAATAGCCACATCGAGTTGAAAATTTGGGATAATATATAAGAAGCACTAAGAAACGCGTTGACAAATAAAAAAAATTGTCGGCAAGGTAGGAAGCTGGTCACGTGACCCACTCGACATATGGCCTTAACCAAAGATATAATAACTTTGCTTCAATTCGCTCCAAAAGACAAAGTTCTTAATATTTTTAGATAAAAATTTAAGGACTTATCCTTCAAACTATTCTGAACATGATGTGGTATTTAAAATGTATTGCTTTTGTTAAAAAAAAAGTTGTGAATTTTTTCAATCGCTTCGTTTATCGAGGGAATTTCAAGTAAGACCAAACTTCCAGCGGAATGAATGTTTATTATGATATAGTGAAGTTTTCTGATAAGTATTACTTCAATTAAATTAATCCTTAACAAAATAGGAGTACTCAAATAGCATTGATCGAGAGCGTGAGGGGTGATAACTTTCGTGCCCGGTTCACTGCACCGAGCTCAGTGGCCCAGAAATGGATTTTTGCGGACGAATTTGTCTTCTTAACCAATTTACAATTTTGTTTTTTAGAAATATTCTGCATTATATTCCTCATAAACATAAAGGTGCCAATTTTTGTTTTTGTTTAAAACAATATCAGTTTGCTCTAAAAAAAAAATATTTTGTTTGAAACTCGTTGTAACTTATTATTAGAATTGTATTAATGGCGCAAAATTGTCATAACTTGAAATTCTATAAGCAACTCATAAAGTTATAAAGTCTGGCTTCATTAGTTTTGGCTGACAATAATTTTATTTGAGAGATTCATTCAGAGATCAAAAGTCATATCGCTGAAATAACAATTTCGCCGGTGTATTTGTAAAAGTATTGTTAAGCACAAAAACAAATACAAAAATGGACTCCCTTAAGTTTTTGAGGAATTTAATGCAGATCGTTTCTAAAAGACACAACTTTAAATTGATTAAGGGCACGTGACATCCCATTCCTGCTTTACAGACATTTTTTGTGGATACCATTTCCACACGAGCTGTTATATCAATCTGAAATTTTAGGAAAATATAGAAAAAGAAATAAGGATCGTTTATGTACCAAGAAATTATTACCACTTGAAGTTTTTTTTTGTAATTATAAAAATGTATTAGTGTTAGTATTAGTACATAAACGTTCCTTAATCACTTTTCTTTATTTTTCCAAACTTTCAGTTTGATACCTCATCTCGTGTGGAATTGGTATGAACCACCGGAAATGTCAGTAAAGTAGGAATCGGATAAGTGTCATAGGCCCCTAAGGGAATGTGATACTTCGTCGTGTGGTAAATCGGGTTCAGTTCCCCCGGGTTTTGTCCACAAAAATTAAAAATTTTAAAAACTGTATTTGGAGATGCTATAAAATAGAACAACAGACGTCCCCG